>MCJB01051233.1:4141-31067 GCA_002018475.1 Nicotiana obtusifolia | reverse complement strand
CATAAATTGTTTTATGCATTGTTACAATCAGTGTCGGATATAAAATTTGAAGTTTATGAACTCTCTATTTGTCATTATTTTCATAGCATGTTTTAATTATTGGGATTACGAACCACTTAGGAAGGATAAGAGCCGTAGCTACAAAGCAAAAGAAGTTGTCAGAGGCGATGCGACGATACTCACCAGTGGCGGATCCAGGATTTTAAGGTCGTGGGTGCGCACTCTCTGGCATGCAAGAATCGATCCCTAACCACTTCATATTTGTGCACTCTATTCTCACCTCTTAACCAAAGCACCTAGAAGACTTTTTGTTTAATAGGTGCTTGCTAGTTCTTTATACCAGTATTCCCTGTATTTTCTATATAATTATACAGAGTTTGCGTCGAGTTTAATGGATGCTTCAGCACCCGGCACAGTCAACGTAGATCCGCCCCTGATATTCACCTTAGTCTCTCCGACGTCATTAGTTACCAGATTCATTCAGTGACGACCCTAGAATAAGAAAGTCCTTTATTTTCATTTAGACACTTAAATATTTATACATATTTCACGAGCTAATATATAGTTAAATATAATTAGGCATGCAGAGAAATAAGAAAGGAAAAAAATGACATATGACTTGAGTTTTACGTTATCTAGCAAAGACCTTCTGGAATATATACAAGAAATCAATTGCCTTATGGGTTTCGAGAAAGTCTGCACATCAGAAGCTTCTCATAATCGATAATTTAAACGTAGTATATTAATTAGTTCCCCGTATAAATATTTAACTAGCGTTTGGCCATAAATTTTTAAATTTATTTTTAAAAATTTAATCTGGGTAAAGTTTGATTTGAAGATAAAAATGTGTTTGGACATCAATTTTCAAAACATATTTCACTTTTTTTTTTGAAAAAAAATGAAACATGTTTATACCTACAAATTCTAAAAACCATCACAAATAGCAGAATATTACCTTCATCAATAATATTCATTATCATTATCATAAATCATAGTCCTGAACATAAATAAATTTGGTATAAAATTATCATTTTTATAATGAACTACATAATACACTATCAGATGACCGAGAAGACATAACAACATCGTTACAAAATAATAAATTGTGGGCTCTTTTATAAAATACAAAACTTTCGGCAATTTTTTTTAAAAATATAATAGTATATGTTGGGCAGCTGATTTTGGGATTTGAGTTTTGGAAATTTATCAAAATATAAATAAAATTTATGAACAAACATATATTCGCCAAAAAAAATTAAGGAAAAAATTTGGCAAAATCTATGCCAAACGGGTCCTTAATTTGAACCAAAATCATGGCATAGACTATAGAGTATACCAATCTCAAATGACATTAAAAGGTACTTTGTCTGTTTCAATTCATGTGGCATATACAACAGATTAGACCAAATCTTCTATAAAAGAGATAATTAAATAATAGTTCAGTGAGATTCCAATTTTTTTCTTGAAAAAAATCTAATATATTGAGGGCATGTTTGGTACGAGGGATAAGGAATAATTAATTCCGAGATTAAATTTAAAATGAGTTAATTATCTCATGTTTGCTTGGGATAAAATCGCGGTATAACTGATCTCGAGATTAGTTATTTCAGGTTTATAGCGTTATTTTTATCCTTAAAGAATGGTAGGATAACAATCCCGAAATAATTAATCCTGTGATAACTTGTTTCTCATATATCAAGAAAATTAGGGAAGGGGAAGGGGCAAGGGAACAGTAAAAATTTAACGCACAAATATTTCAGTTACAAAACCTAGTTAAAGTACGTGTAAATGAATGTTGTAACAAATTACCCTAAACAAGACCTAGTAAAAGTAAAATATTAAGCCAAAATAAAGACATCACGCACCACCAGGGCGGATCTGCGTTGTCCGTGTCGGGTGCTGAAGCACCCATTAATTCCAACGCAAACTCTGTATAATTATATAGAAGATACAGGGAATACTGGTATAAAGAACTAACAAGCACCCATTAAACAAAAACTCTTCTGGGTGCTTTGGTTAAGAGGTGAGAGTAGAGTACACCAATATGAAGTTGTCAGGGATCGATTCTTGCANAGTACGTTTAATGAGGAAAATCCAAGACGTAGTATACGTCAAAGGACAACTACTTCCTTTGGACCAGACTTTTTGGCATTTTTGTTGGAAAACGAGCCTCCAACGTTTAAAGAAGCAATGTCTTCCTTGGAAGTACAATATTGGAAAGAGGCAGTCAATACTGAGGTAGAATATACTTCTGTTCTTTGATGAAAGTATATCAATAGTATTTTATTAAAAATAAAAATTTATTCCAAAAAGAAATTTCTAAGCCGATGTTGTATTAATCAAGATAAAACTTCGTTTGAAATGAATCGTAATAGAAGTAGAAAATAAAGTTCAGGTTCGAATTCCATAAAATAGATAATATGCTTTCAGTAGTTATCCGCTTCGCACTTGGCTACCCAGCGTTTACCGTGGGCACGATAACTGGTACACCAAAAGTGCGTCCTTCCCGATCCTCTCGTACTAGGAAAAGACCATTGAATGAATAATGAATCCGGATCCTAAAAATAATAATGCTATATTAAGTTGCCAATATTGGCCCTATTATAAACGTGCTACAGCAAAAAATTTCAAGAGATTATCATATTCTATTTCACTCCTTTTAATATAATGTCAGCTATTCTTTATATTTAAATATACCTACTTCATCTGTAGCAAAGACATAATTAAATAATTTAACCTACTTCATCTATACCAAAAGTAAGATTTTCATAAATTCTATTCATCCATAAATTAAACCTACTTCATAAATTGTTTTATGCATTGTTACAATCAGTGTCGGATATAAAATTTGAAGTTTATGAGCTCTCTATTTGTCATTATTTTCATAGCATGTTTTAATTATTGGGATTACGAACCACTTAGGAAGGATAAGAGCCGTAGCTACAAAGCAAAAGAAGTTGTCAGAGGCGATGCGATGATACTCACCAGTGGCGGATCCAGGATTTTAAGGTCGTGGGTGCGCACTCTCTGGCATGCAAGAATCGATCCCTAACCACTTCATATTTGTGCACTCTATTCTCACCTCTTAACCAAAGCACCTAGAAGACTTTTTGTTTAATAGGTGCTTGCTAGTTCTTTATACCAGTATTCCCTGTATTTTCTATATAATTATACAGAGTTTGCGTCGAGTTTAATGGATGCTTCAGCACCCGGCACAGTCAACGTAGATCCGCCCCTGATATTCACCTTAGTCTCTCCGACGTCATTAGTTACCAGATTCATTCAGTGACGACCCTAGAATAAGAAAGTCCTTTATTTTCATTTAGACACTTAAATATTTATACATATTTCACGAGCTAATATATAGTTAAATATAATTAGGCATGCAGAGAAATAAGAAAGGAAAAAAATGACATATGACTTGAGTTTTACGTTATCTAGCAAAGACCTTCTGGAATATATACAAGAAATCAATTGCCTTATGGGTTTCGAGAAAGTCTGCACATCAGAAGCTTCTCATAATCGATAATTTAAACGTAGTATATTAATTAGTTCCCCGTATAAATATTTAACTAGCGTTTGGCCATAAATTTTTAAATTTATTTTTAAAAATTTAATCTGGGTAAAGTTTGATTTGAAGATAAAAATGTGTTTGGACATCAATTTTCAAAACATATTTCACTTTTTTTTTTTGAAAAAAAATGAAACATGTTTATACCTACAAGTTCTAAAAACCATCACAAATAGCAGGATATTACCTTCATCAATAATATTCATTATCATTATACCGAGAAGATATAACAACATCGCTACAAAATAATAAATTGTGGGCTCTTTTATAAAATACAAAACTTTGGGCAATTTTAAAAAATGTAATAGTAATATGTTGGGCAGCTGATTTTGGGATTTGAGTTTTGGAAATTTATCAAAATATAAATAAAATTTATGAACAAATATATATTCGCCAAAAAAAATTAAGGAAAAAATTTGGCAAAATCTATGCCAAACGGGTCCTTAATTTGAACCAAAATCATGGCATAGACTATAGAGTATACCAATCTCAAATGACATTAAAAGGTGCTTTGTCTTTTTCAATTCATGTGGCATATACAACAGATTAGACCAAATCTTCTATAAAAGAGATAATTAAATAATAGTTCAGTGAGATTGCTATTTTTTTCTTGAAAAAAATCTAATATATTGAGGGCATGTTTGGTACGAGGGATAAGGAATAATTAATTCCGAGATTAAATTTAAAATGAGTTAATTATCTCATGTTTGATTGGGATAAAATCGCGGTATAACTGATCTCGAGATTAGTTATTTCAGGTTTATAGCGTTATTTTTATCCTTAAAGAATGGTAGGATAACAATCCCGAAATAATTAATCCTGTGATAACTTGTTTCTCATATATCAAGAAAATTAGGGAAGGGGAAGGGGCAAGGGAACAGTAAAAATTTAACGCACAAATATTTCAGTTACAAAACCTAGTTAAAGTACGTGTAAATGAATGTTGTAACAAATTACCCTAAACAAGACCTAGTAAAAGTAAAATATTAAGCCAAAATAAAGACATCACGCACCACCAGGGCGGATCTGCGTTGTCCGTGTCGGGTGCTGAAGCACCCATTAATTCCAACGCAAACTCTGTATAATTATATAGAAGATACAGGGAATACTGGTATAAAGAACTAACAAGCACCCATTAAACAAAAACTCTTCTGGGTGCTTTGGTTAAGAGGTGAGAGTAGAGTACACCAATATGAAGTTGTCAGGGATCGATTCTTGCATGAACCAATTTTTTTATATCGCCAGAGAGTAAGCACCCACGACCTTAAAATCCTGGATCCGCCACTACGCACCACAAATCGTGTACAACTAAGTTAAAGGCAAGAACTATAATATACCAGTAAAAGGGATTATATATTCAATTTAAATCATCAAAAAATAACAGCATGAATCAAATCTTGATTCAAATTTCAAACAAGTTATACAAGAATTAATAATGATGAATAAAACCAAAATACATTAGTAAATGAAAAAAATAAAAAAAATTGTAAAGTTAGCTCTTTAGTAATGTGATATCCTCCTCCAAGCTCCTTCATTCTTGAAAACCAACACTGGCTGGTATCTAACAAACTTCATTGACAATGGAGTTGAAACTTTAAGAATCTTGTCTGGTAACAACATGTCATGGCAGTCCAAGGCGGCGCCAGTGGGCGCTGGCGTTTCAAGAACGCCACCACCCACAGAAGCTAGCGTCACCGCGGCAACATCATTAGTAGAAATATTTTTGTTGTTTTCGTTGATTTTTGGTGGCCTTGGATAGTAGAAATCAGTAGGGAAGAAATAATATTGAAGCCCTGCCATTGTGTTTGTGTTTTGTGTGTGTTGATATTTTTCTTTCTTTGCCTTTTTTGTTGTGTATTTATAGAGAGAGGGAAATATTCCAAATTGAAGTAGGAGAAGGAAAGTGCATAACCTTTGCTGCCTTGTTTGTCAAGTAGTTTCCTATTCAATTTAATTATGTGTACCAACGTGTTTTCTAGAAATTTTTTTGGCTGAAATATCCAACAGAGAAAAATGAATCTATGGGTGTTTTTTTTTTTTGGCAAATTATAATATTTTATAAATAAAGAAAACGGTCCACAAAGGACAAGTATAAGTAAGGAGGACAATAGCTTGAGTAGTGTCGCTTATATGCCTTGGCTATATAATTACTCCTCTGCGCCTCACATTGGCCTCATGTAGAGGTTTCATGGTGTAGCTGCCGTCAATAGTTTCTCACGAGGGCATATAATCTAATAGTCGTTGGTCTGTATCCAAAGGCATAGGACTTAAGCAAACACATAGCGAGCTAAACCTTACCTTACAAATCCTATTGAGGCAAATCTATGGGTGTGTTTGGTAGGACGGAAAATAGGAAAAACATTCCAAATATTTTCTAAAAATGAAATGAGAAAATATTTTCTCATTTTCCACTGTTTGGTTGCACAAAATAGTTTGAAAAATATTTTTTTAAATTTTTTTAAATTGGAGGAAAATGACTTCCCTAAAAAGAAGTTAGGAAAATATTTTCCAAAAACTCCACATACCCTCACATCTAACACCAACCCCCTCCAACTTCAATTTCTTTTTTCTGCGCCACCCCAACCCCGTCAACCCCCTCCTCCCCCCCGCAAATTTTTTTTTAACTTTTTTTTTTTTTGTATTTTAAATTTTTTGGCTTTCCTATTTTTTGGCTTTATGTTTATTGTATCTAAATTATCTATGAATACTCTTGAAAAGTTATTTTCCTTAACTTACGTACCAAACACCGAAAAATGATTAAGATTACTACTTGTTTTCTAATAAAATATTTTCTTGAAAAATATTTTTTTTTATACCAAACACACCTTATGAACCCAGAACACTACTAAAAAAACTGGATTTAGCTACGAACTTCGTCTTTAGTCTGTCGCTAAGACGGATTTTTCTGTTTAACTACATAACTTATCCATCGTTATTTTCTTATTTTTAGTAGTGGAAGTACTTGGGAATCAAGAATATAATATATTTGCATAGAATATGTTGGGTTTTTATGTAATTAGATAAGAGGTGTGAATGGGAAATAGAGAAGAACATTTTCTAGCTCTTAAAGAGTTAAAAAGAAGCAGCCGTTCGGCTTTGGATTTTCCGTTTTCCGTTATATAATTTCTTTTCTAAAAATGTTTTGCCGTGGAATTTTAATTTGAAATTCGCGGTTGCGACTAATAGGACAGACACCATTTCAAACGAACACATATCTTAGCACCTGTTGAAACCCAAATCTTTGGCTACAAATATAGAGGAGCGGCCTCATTTTTCACCACTGAAAATCTAAAAACTCTCCCCTCTTCTTTTGTATTTCTACATTATTTTCAAAGAAAAACGTAAGCATAAGTGTGGTTTTACTACCGTTTGTTGAGTTCGTCGAAATTCTGTAATTTCCATTACCGGTATACAGAATCGTTATTCCGTTCTATCTTGGGAGGAATTGATCTAATATCCTTGGAAAACTATGATGGGATTAAATTCCTTAAGGAAACACAATTTTCTATTGGACTTGGAATTTTTTATTCTTCTATTTCTGTTTCTTTTATTGTTTTATTTTTGCAGAAATTACTTTTCGAATACAGATACTAACAGAATATACTTCTTTTTGCTCGACAACGTGGTCATAATATGTACTCCTATAACAGTTGATTTTTCATCTTAATTCTATATTTAATTGAAAAATATTGTTTTTAAAGATATCTCAACTATTATATCCGCGGGATTAATATCCTGAGAGTATAGAAAGAAGTGAAGAAGTTGAGAAACAACATCAACAGACATACCAAGTGTAATCCTATCTCGTGGGGATAGCGCGTATTGGGAAGGATAGTGTGTATGCAGACCTTACTCCTATCTCGTGGACATAGATATGTTGTTTCCAATAGAATAAGAAGTCTAGAAAAAGAAAGGAAAAATATCTTTTTGATTCTATGTAACTGATCATTAATACATACATGACCATTCTCACAGCTGATAATAGTCATAATAATATAGAATGCACTCTGTAGCACAAAGTATAATAGTTCCTATCTACTTTTATACAAAACTTCATATGCACCCTTACATTAAACTTCTATCTAGCAATTGCTGCCCAATAAATCAATGAAAGCTTGTTGCATTGATTACTTATGTGCTGAAACAATCTCTTCCAATACAAATGCACAACTTCTCAAGTTATAACCTGCATATTAGTGACCACAGATTAGAATTCTCTTATAGTGAATAAAATAAACGTTGTCATAATCTGTCATTCTCTTATACGGGTTCGAGCCATGGAAATAACCTCTTGCAGAAATGCAGGGTAAGATGGCGTATAATAGACCCTTGTGGTCCGGGCAACAGCAGGAGCTTAGTGCACCGGACTGCCCTTTTACTCTCGTCTTCAACTTTTACTGACTGGCTAATTCTTCTTTGTAGCCTCACTGGTAGTAAAAACATTCAGAACTGCATAAATAGGTTTCTATAGCCTATTTAGCCTAGACATCTGTTAATTATATAGGTTACCTTTGAGTTCCCTTTTGTTATTTCCCAGTCAGTGAATTACAAAGAATAAAGGAAAGTATGCTTACCTTCATAATTCCTATAGGAAAGTAGTCAAAGAATTTGTTGGATTCATATATCTGGGAGAGGAACAACTGCTTCGAATGCTTCCACAAGCATCGCCACTCTTTTTTTCCTGGCAGGAGTTAGCGTGGTTACTATATGCTGCATCGCATAATCAAGCATCCATTTTTCTGCTTTTTTCCTCTCATCTGTCATTTGGTGCCTTAAATCCACTGTTTCAGGTTCTTGATCAGGTGTAGGAGGCAGAAGCTGAGGCGCTCGTGGATTAAATTTCCTAGCTTTTTCCAGTGCCTTGATTGATCTTTTGAGGAGGATCAACTTCTTCAGCTTGCTCCAGTTTTTTGACTTTTGTGGCTCAGGTTTGTT
Organism: Nicotiana obtusifolia; assembly: GCA_002018475.1. Taxonomy (NCBI): domain Eukaryota; kingdom Viridiplantae; phylum Streptophyta; class Magnoliopsida; order Solanales; family Solanaceae; genus Nicotiana; species Nicotiana obtusifolia. The sequence goes on along the minus strand of MCJB01051233.1, from coordinate 22,561 downwards.
CGTGGCTAAAGGAAGTGCTCTCTCTTCTTCTGTGATGATAGTATTAGCTTCCGGACCCTTTGTTTCTTGATCAAACATTTTTCCATCTTCACTCATGTCATGATTTGTCAAGCTCTCCTCTGTAGAATTTGAGCTGTTCTTTGCTTCACCTTCCATTTCTGAGAACTCCTGGTCCATGGTTATGTCACTGGTGACTGACTGTGTATCAGATGAATCATCTTGAATTGGCGTTGTAAGGATCTCGTTGACTGCCTCTCGTATGAGTTTTACAGCATCATCTCTGCAAAAATTTCTCCCATTGTGGCTTGGATTATGATCTTCTCTGCTTGTATCTGGCTCATGCTTCGTGTCGGTGAAATCCTGGCGAGAATTACAGGTTCTCGTTCCAGTTGGTGTATTTCTGTCCTCCACCTCATCATCAGTTACATCAAGTAGTTCATTTCCAACTTTTGACGCAACGTCTGATAGCACATGTTGTGATATCATGTGCCACATGCTAATGTAGTTCCGCTTATCCACCTGCTTTTGGGATGCTGCATCATCTTTCTTTGGATCGGACATTGCTAATAGGAGAGAAAATCCGCGAACAACTTTAGGTGCTTTCTCACATTCTTTTGCTGAGACAACAGAGGATGTTTCTTTATTAAAATCATTTGAACTATCTTCATGATCTTCTATCCGAGCTTTTGCTTCCACCAAAACCTCATCTTTCGAAGCACTTGTCACTTCGTCCAACTTCTGCCTTAGTATAGACTGTTGAATATCGTCATCTTTGTACTTAGAGCAGTCTTTTTCTTCACACTTACTGTCTATGCCTGAAATAACTTTCTCTGCCTTAATCCCCGTATCGCCTGCTCTAGAGACAAATTCATTCTCCTTATTTGTGATCTGCAAATGTTCTTCACTGCTGGCTCTGAGCTTAGGAAATGCAACCTGCCTATTGTCTACTTGGGGTGGAACTACAGTTTCAAATGCTTTTATAAGCAATTCCACTTTCCTTTGCTGAGTGGGAGCAAGTTGACTTATCGCCTTCTGAAGTGCATAATCAAGCATCCATTCTTCTCCTCTTTTCCTCTCATCCGCTGTTTGAGGTTTTAGATTAACCTTTTCTGCCTCAGGATCAGGATTCAACTGCAAATGCTGCGGCTTCCTTGGATTGATCTTTCTCACCTTTTCCAATTCCTTAACGAATCGTTGGAGAAGTATCCACTTCTTAAGATTGCTCCAGTGTTTTGGTGCTCTCTTCTCGCTTTTGTTTTTGACTTCTTTTCGTGTTGTCTCCTTCTTTGAGCCAACAATGTCTTCTGTGTTCAGACTTTTTGACTCTTTGAAGTTTTCTTTGGTAGACGACACTGTTGCATTGAAAAAACTTACATCAATTGTTCAGGATAATTCCTATAGTGAGAACAGATAAAACTTACATCTACTCATGCTAAAACTCTCATTAAACAAATGAAAGACAAATATAGGTTGTAATAATTTCATACCTTCAATGTGATTCATTTCCAAGGATTCTTGATCTGCACTGGACTCGCTTGTAACTGATTGGTCATCAGATTGGACTTCTGGAAGGAGTATTCTTTCGATTGCTTCTCGTACCAGCTTGATGGCGAAAAGCTTCCGCAATTCAATTTCTTGATTTTCTTCATCCTCATTTGCAGGTATAAATTCTCTTTCAGATAAATCTGAACACGAGTCAGAACTTTCTTCGCTAACTCCGCTAACTCCACTAGACGATTTGTTCTCAGATTCTGCTGATGCATCGGGAATCATATGCCTACGAATCAGACTCCACATGCTCATTTGCTTCTTCTTTGGTTCAGCAACTTCAAGTGGGAGACAATTCTTGGATTCAGAATCCCCAGCTGGACCTGTGCTATCGAGTTCCTCGTTCAATTCAGCTTTTCCATCCTTTTCTTGCATATTTTCAAGTTCCAGCTGGATATTGCTAGCTGAAACTGAAGAGATTTCGCTGCTACATTTTTCTCCATGAAAAATATCCAACACTGATCTCGTTCTATTAGTGAATGGTCCATCTTCAGACTGAGTGTTTGCACTGTTACATTTTGCTCCATTAAAAATATCCAACACCGATCTCGTTCTGTTGTTATTTTCATCCTTACCAGATGTAGAGAAACTATCATCTTGCTTTAAGACAAGTGAAAGATTTCTCTCCTGGTGACCAGAAACAGGTGATGCTGTAACACTGTCATCTTTTAAGTCTACAGCATCAGTAACAGAAACAGATTCACTCTGCTCTCGCGCCATACAGTTGCAGCATGTTGAAGCTGTAAAATGAGTGTCTTGCTCTTGTGTAGAATATTTTCTCATTATGTTGAGTGTCTCCAGGTAACTTTGTTCTGGAAATGATGTTTCACCAAAGGCAATCTCAGCAAGATCAGCATATTCAATAGCCTCGTAAAATCCAGCATCTTCTTTAATATTGCTTTCTACACAAACAGAAGGATCTACACTAGGGATCAATCGAGTCATTTCAGAAAACTTCTCTCCATTTCTTGGCTCACTTTTCATTCTGATGCTTTTTTGTGATTTCAGCAATCTTTTCCTCCTATATACGCGCTTTACTGGGGGCGAAGAATCATCATAATGTCCTCCATGTAGAGAACAATGATGATATGAACAAACTTTGAATTTAGAAATCCTATCTGATTCAGTTTGTCCAGGTTGAAACACCACATGTTCGCGGAACTTTGAATCCTTAAGAGTCGAAGAACACGTTGCCTTATCCGGAATTTGACAGCATTTTGAGGAACCCCTCTTGGATTTAAAACTAGCCTTATTTATCAAAATCTTGACACTTCTCATACTGGTTGTCCTTGACAAAGTTTGCACATATTTCCTAGGACTCCGGCTTTGATCACTACTATCAAAGCTAGATTCATAGCTATTATGTAAACTTGAATGAGAATAACCTTTACCTTCAGAACAACTTGTTGATTTCCTATAATGTGGTGGTGATGATTCTGAAACATCAACTGAAGATGGATTAAGAGAACTTGCAGCATAATCAGATAGTGATTTAGTAGTATTCTTGATTACTGATCTTGACCTTCTTCTAAATGACCTTGTACTTCCAAAATTCTTCATCATCTTTTTTAATGCTGGTCTGTTCTTGATTTTGTCATCTTTTTGTGCAGATAATTCAGCTGCTAATGATCTTGAAGTTGATGAATTAATTGAATTCACATCTACTGATCCAATCCCCTTTTGAAACATGAAAAAGGGTGTTACACAAAAGAGAGAATTGATATTTTGCTTTCTTTAACAATGATCAATTTAATCAAGAAATGGAACTTTCATAACTTTGACAAGTAAGAAAATTCATATTGTAATATTATGTCTTTATCAAACACATATTTTTATTCTTCATACTGATAGACTACTAGGACTAAGTCAACACTTCTACGCTATGTTGTTCGGACTCTTCAAAATACAGTTGGATGCGTGTCAGATCCTCCCAAACTAGTGCATTTTTGAAAGATTTGACACTGGTGCGGCAAAATTTTGAAGAATCCGAGCGACATAACTTCTGTGTCATTAGTACTGTTTCATCAAATACAAGAATCACAACAATGTGCACACACTTAATTTTACCTGAGAAGTATTCCCTTTCTTTGCATCATAGCTAGTTGTGACCTTCATATAATTTGGTGATAAATCTGGCATTTTCACTGGATTTAGTTGGTCAGAGCTCAAGTTTTCACTTGTTGGAACAAGGGAGAGACAAGAAAACTTTGATTTTGAGCTATTTTTTGAGGATGTTTTTTTCAAGAAAGACAGTCTTGGAAATCTGATAGATCTTAGCTTGTTTGGTTTCTTGTTGGAGTCTAAAGTTTGTGTTAATGTCGATTCAACAACCATTTACCCCTTTTCAAGATTTCACTTTTGGGATTGTAAAAGGTAAAATATTTTTTTTTAATGATTTCACTTGTTCTTTTATTTTTTATCTGTGGTGAAAGTTGAGATTTCTTATATATATATAAGAGATTGTTGTGATTCTTGTTTTTGGATTATAATAATGCAGTGGTCAAATAGGTTAAGAATAATAATCTTTTTAGATTAGTGGCTGACATAAAAGACTATAGATTCTAAAGTTTGTAATTGGATTTAAATGATTGGCTTTTCTATGTACAATAAAGATATATCAAAGTTTAGAAGTTAAGTATCAACTCCACCGACTATCGTTAGGTCCCGGATTCGACTCACGCTGGAGGGGAAGTGTGGAAACACTATAGATCCTCCTAATTTGGGAGGGGTTTAACAAAAAAAAAAAAAAAAAAAAAAAAAAAAAAAAAAAAAAAAAAAAAAAAAAAAAAAAAAAAAAAACTAGCACCTTGAAAACCACCTAACGGTCTTGGGTTTGAGTCACGCTAGAGGAGAAGTGTAGAAATAATATACCTATTCCTAAATTGGGAAGAGTAAAAAAAAAAAAATACCTAATTAGATCTAGATGATGCAAGTGAGATGTGTTTTATGTGGATTATACTGTGTGCTGTTCTGTTTGTACCTTGACTTGTCAAGATTGGAAAAGTTGCCTATTGGCATCATATGATTTTTCTATTAGAATGTGGTTGAGATTTTTTGACTTGTACAAAGTTGGTGTTCTTGACTTGGCCTTGTTGATTCTTGACTTATCTTTTTGTGTGGATGCTCTCTACTTGTGGAAGGTCAATTATTATTATTTTTACTATAAATCGATGTTTATCATATAAATTTATTTATAATAATTTTATATGATCTGATTGTATTAATATTTTTTCCTTCAGTACATAAAATGTAAAATCTTTTGTAAATTTTTTGTCAAATCACTAAATGAATGAATGAAATTCTGTCTGTTGACAAGAGTGGGTTGCTCACGTGGTGAGCACCCTCCACTTCCAACCAACAGGTTGTGAGTTCGACTCACTCCAAGAGCAAGGTGGGAAGTTGTTGAAGGGAGGGAAAAAAAAATCTGTCTATCAAATGGAACCAATCAAGGAGGTCTATGTGGCAAAGATTATTGAATTTTCCAATTTTTTTTTTTTGCCCTTTTCCATTTGATTTCCAAACCATTGAGTGTGAATGGATACTTTATTTCATAGCCAATCTCAGCTAATTCCTTTTAAGATTTAAATTTACACCATCATTGATTCATTATAATTTAAATTATTATAGCAAATTACTTATTATTAGTTTACATAAATTTATTTATACTTATTTTTTTAAATCATATTATTGTTTATGCCACCTATAAACAAAACTTAAAACTATTTTCTTTATGGCATTCAAATGTGAAAATTGTATTATTTTATATAATTTTCAAATAACGAGATATATATATAATACATATATCAATGAATACATACCATATATCTTCATGATATAGTTATCACTAAATCATAGTGTTTACCTGAATTTCGAATAACAATTGAATTTATACGTGATTTTAAGGATATGTGACTCACTTTGATACAAGTAACGAATAATATAACGGAAATTAAAGTCAATAGATAAATGAAGAAGAGATGCAAACTACAAGCCTTAGATAATCCTGGCCTTGGCTGATTCTTCCAAGATAAAAAGTAATTAAAACTGGAGCCGGATGAATAAAATAATGTAGGAAAATAATAAAAGCTATTTTCTTTTCTTTATTGATGATTTTCTTGAGATCCTCCTTGAACAATTACATTGCCCATTTATATAGTTGGCGGATAATCTTTTATACAAGGTAAGAATCTATTTACAAAGTAAAATAGATCTTGATTTGCTGGTTCAACGATCCTATTGATTGATGCCGAGATTCCAGTTGGGATGCTTACCTATTACGGATTTTCCTGTCCTTTCGTCATTCAAATTTGATGACCTACCCTTGAACGTTTCCTGTAATCGAGCTCGATAGACTCAGTGGGGGCATCCTGACTTCGTATTCTGATTCAATGTCATTCGGTTTCGACCTTCGATCTTTGGTACCTCGACCCCGATTTATCGAGCAGTAATCATGATGGATACTAACCGTATAGAATCGAGCCCAATTTTGACTATATATAGACGGGCCTGAGTTTGACCTCATACATATAGTTAATTAATATATATTTACTTCAATTTATCACTTAACCATAATATATTAGTATAATTTAGTGTAATCTCCGATGCGAGTAAGTTTTTACCGGCATTATTTTAGCTTTAGAAGAAGTTTGAGGGTATTATCGTATTTCCAGTTTGACGCGTTTGGGAGGTCACTGCTGATTAAATTTTAAGTCAATACTCAGCACCGACTAATTATTAAATTGAAGCTGTCATTTATCTTTTTCTGTCCATCTTTTAATAGTAAATTAATTTTCCACTTTATTCTCATCAATGTTGTAAACTATTGCAACATTGATACTGCCAGATAATAGGCACATGGTACTAACTACCAAGTGATCATGTTTTGTTCCAAATGAAAAAAATATAAACAAACCTCTTTATCCTTTGTTTCGGATAACGATTGAATTTATACGTGATTTTTAAGCAGTGGCGGATCCAGAATTTTAAGGTCGTGGGTGCTCACTCTCTGGTCATATAAAAAAATTGGTTCAGGCAAGAATCAATCCCTAACCACTTCATATTTGTGCACTCTATTTTCACCTCTTAACCAAAGCATCCAGAAGACTTTTTGTTTAATGGGTGCTTGCTAGTTCTTTATATCAATATTCCGTGTATTTTCTATATAATTATACAGAGTTCGCGTCGGGGTTAATGGGTGCTTCAGCACTCGGTATATAGAGCGTAGATCCTCCCCTGGTTTTAAGGATACGTGATTTCGTTTGATACAAATAACGAATAATATAACAGAAATTAAAGTCAGTAAACAAATGGGGAAGAAATGTAAACCACAAGCCTTGGATAATCTTGGCCTTGATTGATTCCTCTAAGATGAACAGTAAATATAAATGATATCAGACAAATAAAGTAATGTATAAGATAATAAAAGCAGACTTCTTTTCTTTGTATTGATGATTGTTTCGTGAGATGCCTTAAAACAATTACATTACCCCTTTATATAGCATGGGAATAATCTTTTATACAAGGCAATAATCTGTTTATGAGGTAAAATATCTCTTGATGTGCTGATTTAACGGTCTTATTGATTGATGTTGTGATTCCCGCCGAGATGCTTACTTATCACGGGATTTCCAGTCCTTTCATCATTCAAATTTGATAACTTACCCTAGGGCATTTCTCGGAATCGAGCTCGATATGTTCATCTCGGGTACCATAGCTTCATGTTCCGATTCGATGTTGTTCAGTCTCGACCTTCGATCTTTGATACCTCGATATTCTTGCTTCGATGTTATTCAGTCTCGCTCTTCGATCTTTGATACTTCGACCCCGATTTATCAAGCAGTAATTAAGATTGATACCAACCGTATAAACTCGAGCCCGATTTATCTCTATGTAGGCGGTCCCGAGTTCGACCCCATACAAAACACCTCCACCTTTTAATGGGTATTTTCAGCGCGAAGTTAAATTAATTGAGATTAGTAGTTTTAGATTAAAAAATAATAACTACGCTTCAGTCTCTAATAAATTAAAATATATAATAAACACATCTCTAAGGAAACCGAATGATTAAATAAAAAATTATCAATTTAGGATAAAGTATATATTTATATTTTCGTGCCCTCTTCTTAGTTAAAATTAACTTAGAAGTACTTAATTCTTTTCTTTTATTTTTCTCTTCTTCTGTTGCTTTGTTTGACAATATTATCCTCTCTCTATTTCTTTTACAAAAGTTTGCACCCAAACACTTCAATCTAACACAATTGGTGCCTTTAACTGAAATCATTTTTAGAAAAGTCACAAACTTGAAAATATTTCCAACAATGACAGAGTTTTACATAACATATTTGATGTAAGATTTAATTTTTTTTTTCTTTTCTTCCTTATTTCGACATCTTTTATGTGAAAAAGGAGAGAAAATGCTGTCAAATATAAACAAAAGTTTAGCAATTGATGACATGAAGCTTTGAGATGTTGTCTTAATCTGTTCAGTAGCTCATATCTAGTTTGAATTACTGGTGAAAAATCAGATCATATTAGAATGCAGTGTGATGATCTGATAGGTCATTTATAGTTTTACCCTTCATTTCTGTGTTCGGAGACCTCAAATAGCTCCTTTTACCTTTTCTTGATTTGCGCGCGCAGTCCTTATTTTTTCCGGAAAGTTTTTATGTGAAAAATTGATGAAAATGTGAAATTTTACCTTAAAACTCATTTGAGTTGACTACGGTCAACGTTTTGTGTAATAAGTCCGAATCAGTGTTTTGGCGGTCCCCGTGGGTCCATATCGTGATTTAGGACTCGGGTGTAGTATACCCGGAATCGAATTTGAAAGTCCCTAACGTGATTTAACGTAATTTGTTGAAAACTAGCAATTTAAAGGTTTAAAGAATATCTAAATTTGACCATAGGTTGACTTTGTTGCTACCAGGTTCGGATTTCGGTTTCGAAAACTTGGTATAGATTCATTTCAGTATTTATGATTTGTCTGCAAAATTTAGTACAAAATAGAGTTGATATGAGGTGATTCGGACGTTCGGTTGTAAAATTGAAAGTTCTTAAGTTTCTTTGAAAATTTTATTCATTTTGGTGTCTGATTCGTAGTTCTAGGTGTTATTTTGGTGTTTTGACCGCGCGAGCGAATTCGTATGATATTATTACATTTGTGTGAATGTTTGGTTTGGAGCTCGAGGGGTTCTGGTGAGTTTCGGATAGGCTACAGACCGTTTCGGACTTAGAAGAATGCTGGTTTTTTCACTAATATCTGGTGCCTGAGAATTTGCGCTTTGCGATCGCGAAGGCAAAAATGGGAATGAGACGGAATTACTCTTCACGAAGGTGAGGTACTGATCGCGAACGCGAAATGGAGGAGAGGGCTTGCCTTTCGCGAACGCAAACGCAAAGCATTGTAGGATTCTAGGGGAAGCTGGGCTAGTGTTCTACGCGAATGCGATCATTTGGTCGCGAACGTGATGGCCAGGGGGAAGAGCCATCCCGGACACGAAAAACATCTCGCGAAGGCCATTTGGGCCACATTGCTTCGCGAACGCGATGAAGACCTGATGCTAGTGATTTAAAATGTCCCAAATACGAGATTTCACCCATTTTTCACCATCTTCTCATTAGAGCTCGGCCTAGAGACAATTTTTAAGAGAAATTTCATCACCATTTTATAGGCTAGTGTACTTTAACTCATTTTCTTTCATTTCTATCAATACCCATTGATTTATAACCTTAATCTATGCTCTTTCATGGTAAAAAACAGAGACTTAGGAAGAAGAATTTAGGGGGTTTTGTAAAATTGATATTTAGACGTCAAATTGAGGTCAGAGTTCGAAACTAATTACATAATCGGCTCGGGGTGAATGGGTGTCCGAATCTCGAATTTTGACCAAGCGGGCCCGGGGTTGACTTTTGTTGAATTTTAGAAAAAGTGTAAAAATCTTAACTCTATGTATTGTAATTGATTTTCTTAGCACTGTTTGATGTTATCGAGTCATGTTTTGTTAGATTTGATTGGTTTTGAGGCGGATCTTAGAGGAAAGGCACCGGTTGAGCTTTGATTTGCTTGTAGAGCGAGGTAAGTGTTGGGTCTAACCTTGATTTTAGGGAATTAGGAACCCTTGAGCTATGTGTTATGTGATTTACATGTGTAGCAGCGTATATGCGAGGTGACGAATGTATATATGCCTTCAAAATAGTTGTTTTCATGCTTTCCCATATTCCATTAATTATCTCATTTCATGTCTTAACTGTTACATGTCTTAATTGCTTTCTATGCCGTAACTTGTTGCTTGTCATCTATTTACTCTTGTATTGAAATGCTCGTTTCTTCTATGACTCCGTAATTAATTGCTACTTGCCTTACTTGTCTTGCTTGTATATTTTAATTGTCATATATTTGGCTTGTCTTGTTGCCTTATATTAATTGTAGCATTCCATGATTTGGTATGAGGTTCCTTTATGGCTTTGCTTTTATTTTCTTTACTCGTATAGATTCTTGTGAATTGAGCTATTGGTTTAATTACATTTATTGATTTTGTTTTATGGATCGGGTTGCACGCTGCAATAGGTGGAATAAGGGAGGATTGATATTGATATGGTGGGATCGGGTTGCAACTCGATTTTATACGTGATTTTTATATAGTGAAATAAGGGAGGACTATGATACTGATTCTGATTATACGGTTTTATCGGATTGCACGCCGCAACGGATTTTATATGTGATTATGATATGGAGAAATAAGGGAGGATTACAATATTGATTTTGATTATATGGTAGGATCAAGTTATGCCGAAAAGGATTTTACATGTTACTCTTGATATTGGTATGGTAAAATAAGGGAGGATTGTGTTTGTACGGTGGGATTGGGTTGCACGCCGCGACGAATTATGTGTTATGTATTCATCATTGCATTGTGTCAGCTTCCAGTGTTTTCATATGAGATTCTGAAGACAGATGTTTATGGTTTTACTGATTTTGAGGATCGAGTTTATTTTCATAAGTTAACTGCCTTACTTTTCCTGTTATTATATTATTATACTACGTACATGTTATTGTAAGTGACCCGCCTTAGCCTCGTCACTAATTCGTTGAGGTTAGGCTCGACACTTACAGAGTACATGGGTCGGTTGTACTCATACTACACTCTGCACTTCTTATTTTGATTTTGGAGTCGGTCCTAGCGGCGATCAGTAGATAGTTCGGATTGATTACTTGACGGAGACTTGAGGTACAACTGCTCGGCATTCGCAATCCTGAATTCCCCTTCTATCTTATTCTAGTTGTTCATTTTATTTCAGACAGTTATACTTTCATTCAAACCATTATTTATATTATTCTAGTCGCTCTTGCACTTGTGACACAAATTCTGAGATTGTATCTAGATATCGTTGTTGTTACAGTTTTCTCACTCTATTTCAGTTTATTCAGTTTTTGGTTGTTATTTAATTTGTATTGTTAAAAATGGCTAGAAACTGACTTGCTTAGTTAGTGAAATGGTAGGCGTCATCACTATCCCAAGGATAAGAATTCCGGATCATAACATTAAGTTACCCGATTAATAAATAATTAAATCTGTCATTGTTTAGGGTTGAATTGCATATGATTTAAAGATAATTCTCAAGGCCATTGTAGATGACGTATCTTGTATGGCTGCAATTAGTGGTGGCAAATGGGCGAGTCAGGTCAGATGTAGATAGTTCAATGGTCTAAAACACTACTAACTGAAACGTAGTGTCACAGGATTTGAACTTAGAGGTCGTTTGATAGAGTGCATTAGAGGAAATAACGCATGCATTAGCTTTGTGTATTAGTAATACCTTATTTGGTATATTTTTTCAACCTATATATAATAAATACAAGCATTAGTTATACACCCTATTTGGTATTATCCTATGTATAACTAATGCATAGCAAACCGTGGTATTAGCAATAGCAATAGTATTAATACATGCATTAGCATGGTTAAAGACAAAATTATCCTTAAAGTCCCTTAAAGCTAAAGGGTATGGAGGGTATTTTGTAAATAACTAATTTTCTTAAAAATTATGCAATGCATTTTATGTTTTAATGCACCACACTAAACAATGGATAAGAAATAATCTCTGCATAACTAATGCTTACATTTCTAACCCATATATTACTAAACCATGCATTACTAATACATCTTATTCAGCACTATTCTTATACACCCTACCAAAAGGCCCCTTAGGGGTCGTTTGGTAGGCCGTATTAAGTAAAATAATCCCCGTATAAAAATTTAATCCGTCCAATACCATGTTTGGTTGGTCAATTCAATTTACTCCTACCTAATACATGGATTAGTTATACCTCATATGAGGGATTAACTAATACCAAGGAAAGCAAAGGATTACTAATCCCTGGATTAGCTATACATGGATAAGACTTAAAATTACTAAATCAAGGGTATAATTGTAAAGAATATTTTGTATAGTTTTAAACCAAACACATATTTAGATTATACATTGCATAATTAATTTTTAATACAATGAACCAAACATTTGATAAAAAATAATCCCAGCACTACAATCCCTGCATTACTAATCCCTGCATTACTTGTGTTCGTACCAAACGACCCCTAATTAGTGATTTCCATGTCATTATTTTTGGGAAAACTATACAGTATAATCGCTCCTAAAATAATAGTCAGCAAAATAAATATCTTTTTATAGACCAATTATAATACACATATATTTTTGGATATATTTTTATATATTTGATTGACAAATATAATTATATTTTTTCAACCAGCCCAATATGTAACTTACCCCATATTTTTTGTTGGTTTTACTTATAAACATTGCTGTTGGGCTCTAGTTGTTAAAATGATATTGAACGAAGCCTGCAAAAGAAGCTCAATCAGAAAGCTTTCAAGATTGAGTTCCGCCAAATTTCACTATAGGCTATTTTCGCAAAGTTGGAAAAATTAGTTTATTTTGAAAAGTATTTTTTTTGAAGTACTTTTGAAAAAAAATATTATTAGAAAAAAGTAATTTGTATTTGGCTAATCACTCTGAAAAACACTTTTGAGCGATAATTTGTGTTTTGGCTAAGCTTTTCAAAAAGTATTTTTTAAATATCAAATTACGAATAAGGACATGAATATATTTACTTAGTAGTTAATATTGTAAATAAATATATAATCTCAAAAATTGTTATTAAAGACGATAAATAAATCTTTTCATTTTATTTAAGTAAAATATAAAAATAAAATTTAAAAAATACTTTAATTCTTTTAATATGATTTACATATATTAAAAATCATTCAACAAATATAAAAGCATTCACTACTAAAATCACTATATATTAGAAAGTATTCCTAAAATAAGAAGAAATACTTATACATTAATATCCTAAGTATTATGTTATAAGTTGTGTTGATATACATTATATTTTGTTAAGGGCTTTTTTGGTAAGAAGAAAAGTCAAAATTGCTTTTGCTTCTACTGAAACTATTTTATTCTGCTTCTCAGAAACCGCTTCTGCTTCATCCCAAAAGAACGTTTTTCCCCAAAAAAGCTTGGCCAAACAGTTTACGTTGAGAAAAAAAAGTACTTTTGAAAAAAGAAGAAGCACTTTTGGCCTTTGGAGAAACTTGGTCAACCAGGCTCTAAGTTCTATATATATAATAGGAAAAATACAAGTTATGTACATTTATAAGTAGCTTATTACAAAAATTTGACCAACTCTTAAAATATTATTAATATTAACCAATTAATAATTTGTAGCAAAAAAAGTTAAATTTTTGCTTTCTTTTGAGTGGGTGTTATTAGAATAGATTGGTACATCTTAAGGAGCTTGAATCTCAATTTTCGGATGATTTAGTAGAATTTTGAGGTGGTTTGAATTGAAAATTCGAAGTAGAAGATGAACATGAAAAAATGACATGTGTATCACACTGTGTATCATTTGTGTATCAGATATGTATCATATTTGCATCCAATATGTATCACATGAATATCCATGTATATCTGCGTGTGAGATACACGTGTAATACATGTTTGATACATCTGTAGCAGAAGAACTTTTTGAACTTGACTTTAACTATGAATTTTGATACCAATTCAGTCCAAATCACCTTTAATCTTTCTCAAATTTTATACATTGACTCGTCTATATGTTTTCAATGAATCTCAATCATACCCATTGAAAAATAAATAATATTTTTTTGCTTAGATTTTTGGAATCTTGTATATATATATATATATATATATATATGATTTTTTCTGTATTTCATTACCTTATTTGCTACCTCATCCATGAAATTTCCTTTCCGTCTTGCATTTAATATTACTAATCACGCTTAAAAATATGAAGGAGACCTTTGTGTGTGATTCTTGGAGAGAAAGAACCTTATTTCTTTAGGTTTTCAATTTTTATATGTGCTTGGTTTGTTTTGGTAAATCTATGATTAATGACTAGAGGTTGGTAGGTTGAAACTTTTTTGGGACATTTATGTAAGTTTCCCTGTATAATATAAGTTGGGCTACAAAATTTAGAGAGATAGATTGAGCCCATATCTATATATTATTAAAAGGAGAGGAAAAAGCCGCCTCCTTAAGCCAAGTGGCGGCTTAGAAAAAAATCACATGGCATAAGTAGTTAATAATTAGTTATTTAGTTAATAATTATTTTTTGATTATTATTTTGAATTTAAATATCTATAAAATAATAAAATAAAATATTTTATAAAAAAATAAAATTTAAAAAAACTGTCCATTCAAATTGGAGAGTAGTTTCAAGTTGGAGTTTCAAAATTATTTTAAAATAAAAAACTAAAATTAGAAAAAATAAAAAAAACTGCCAATTCAAAATTTCTTTGTTTTTCCTAGTATTTTTTTCTTTTTAAAAGTAAAAAAAGTTTACTTATTCAATATTATTGAGAATAATAGAATAAAATAAAAAATAGCATACAAAAATTTTAAAAAGTAATATGGTAATAAAATTTCTATTAGAAATGCAATAATACTAAATATTGGATAATATAATAAATAAAAATCTAGAACAAAAACGTTATTTGATGCCTATATAAGTCTTTTTAATTTAATAGAGATTTTATTCATTTAAATTCAGATAATATTATTGAGAATAATAGTATAAAATGTTATATAAAAAATATTTCTAGATTAATAAATATATATCTTCCATTATATTATAAAAGGAAAGTAGTAGACAAAAATATTAAATAAATTAGTTTGCTAATAAAAGTTTCTATTAACGACACAGTAATACTAAATATTGGATAATAAAATATATAAAAAATACAATACAAAAAAGTTATTCAATGAATATACAAATCCCTTTAATTTAATAGGATAAAACTTAAAATAAGCAATATTTTAAGAGTAATAAAATATATATCTACTATTATATCATAAAAAGAAAGTAGTTGACAAAAATATTAAACAAAGTAATTTGCTAACAAAAGTCTATTAATAATGTAAAAATATTAAATATTGGATAGTATAATAAACAAAAATATAGATCAAAAAAGTTATTCAATGACTATATAAGTCTCTTTAATTTAATAGAGATTTTATTCGTTAAAATTCAGACAATATTATTGAGAACGTTAGAATAAATTTAAAATAAAAAAAATATTTCAAGAGTAATCAAATATATGTCTTCTATTATATTACAAAAAAAATAAATAGTAGACAATAATATTAAACAAAGTAATATACTAATAAAATTTTATTCAATAATACAATTATATTAAATATTGGATAATATAATAAAGAAAAATACAAAAAAAAAGATTTATTCGATGACCATTCCTTTAATTTGATAGAGATTTTATTCATTAAAATTCAGATAATATTATTGACAACAATAGAATAAAATTTAAAATTTAAAATATTTCAAGATTAATAAAATATATATCTTCTCTTCTATTACAAAAAGAGAGTGAGCATACAAAATATTAAATAAAGTAATATGCTAATAAAAATTTCTGTTAACAATATAAAAATACTAAACATTAGATAATAGAATAAAAAAAATATAGAACAAAAAAGTTATTCAATGACTATATAAATCCATTTCATTTAATAGAGATTTTATTATTGAGTATATTATATTTACAAACAAGATGATAATTGAAATTTATTAAAATAATATGATATAATATGTTTAAAACAAGCCCGATCATAATTTAATTTAATTAATATTTTTTGATATTGACCGCGCATCGCGGGGGTGATTACTTGTTTTGTGAAAAAAAGAAGATTTAAGCCCATAATTGCTGTTCGGAGAAAAATCCCAGAATATTATACCTTTCGCCTTATGAATGCCACGCTTCAAATTACAAGACACTTAACTTTTAAATCGAAATAAAAATTTACAAATGCATAGATTAGTTGTCACTTAGTTTTTAAATGCAAAAATTAAATTGTTTGTATTGATGTAATTATAGTGCATATGCTTGATCACGCCCAACTTTAGTCCTAAAAAGGATAGGCGATCGCAGCAAATTAATCCGGTTTAAAAGTCCGGAGTCGAATCCCACAGAGTACTAAAGTTTAGCTAGAACTGTTTACTATTACTAAAAATACAAGCTCGAACAATTCCTAATTTATAAGTATTAAGATTATGTTTTCTTACTAATTAACTAGCAAATTAAAACTTGATGTGGATTGCACCCCAAGGTGTTGATAACCGACCCTAATACAAGCATTAATGACTGTTTTTACGGCTCGAACGTAAAACTTATTGATCGCACGTAGACAATTTTACAATTGATCCAAATCTCCCCGCCTTCAATCTTATTATATGTTTTATTTAAAACATATTCTTCACTCCCTAGCAAACCTCCAAAAAATATTGTCCTAAAAATTAACTACAGTGAAAACTGACTTCCATCGTAATAAAGAAATTCTGAACTCTTTTTTTTTTTTTTTAAACCCCTCCTAAATTAAGAGGATCTATAATGTTTCCACACTTCCTCTTCAGTGTGACTCGAATCGAGAATGTAACGATAGTAGGTAGAGGTGGTATTAGCTTAGAATAAAGTGATGTGATCTCCTTTTCCTTTAATGCCAAAATAATGAGGAGCCATAATTAGTGGTAAGTGGATTCCACATCTACTTCACTACTATTGATTTTGGCTCCCTAATAACACGCAGTATTATATGATTTGCCTCGATTGGATAAGGTTTAACTTGATATGTCGCTTAGATCTTATGCCTTTGGATACAGATCAACGGCTTTTAGATTATATGCCCTCGTGAGATACTATTGCCGGCAGCTACACCATGACTCCTCTACATGAGGCTGCTACAGAGGCAATGTGAGGCGCAGAGGAGTAATTATATAGCCAAGGCATATAGTCGACACTACTCGAGTTATTATCCTCCTTACTTGTACTTATCCTTTTGTGGATCGTGTTTTTTAATTTATAAAATATTATAATTTGCCCAAAAAAAAATTCTAAATCCATATTCTACGTAGACTAGTCTTTTGTCATAAGTCGATCTATGATAAATAGAAATAGAAGGTAATACGGTACTACTAAGGGGTGTGGTGAATAGTTGAGATTCCTTCAATTTTAAGTAGAGGTCTCGATTTCGAGCCATAAAAATTGAGAAGTTCTTGGTGGAAAGAGTTTTACGTCTCTTACTTAGTCTACTTGGTAGCGAAATTCAGAATAATCCAGCTATTGAGTTCTGAATATCGGATAAATAAAAAAATAGATAATATGGCAGTATTAAGTTTTCTATGAGAAATTAAATTATATTCTGAAGTACCATGACAAGAGTTTTCTAATTGCCCAATTATTGAATGGCTAGTTGTAAGTCTCTTTGTAGTAGTTAGGTTTAACTTTTTCACACTAAATTTTTTTAGACAGATAAAGTAAGTTTTTTAGACACAAGTAATGCAGGGATTAATAATGCAGGTATTAGTAGTGCAGGAATTGTAATGCTGAGATTATTTTTTATCAAGTGTTTGGTTCATTATATTAAAAATTAGCTATGCAATTATAATCTAAGCTTGTATTTGGTTTAAAACTGTATAAAATCTTCTTTACAATTATACCCTTGAATATTCTTCTTTATGTATATAAAGAAATTTAGAAAAAGGGTTTGAGGGGCGATTTAGTAATTTTAGGGTCTTATCCAGGTATAGTTAATGCAGGGATTAGTAATCCCTTAGTTTCCTTGGTATTAGCTAAGCCGTCCTATGAGGTATAAGTAATCCATGTCTTAGGTATGCATAAATTGAATTGAGCAATCAAACATTGTATTGGACGGATTAAATTTTTATACAGACATTATTTTACGTAGTACAAACTACTAAACGACCCCTACGCGTTATTAGGGAGCCAAAATCAATAGTAGTGAAGTAGATGTGGGATTTTCGGAGTAGAATATGGATTTAGAATCAAGTCATATAATACTACGGGGTCGTTTGGTACGAACACAAGTAATGCAGGGATTAATAATGCAGGTATTAGTAATGCAGAAATTTTAGTGCTGAGATTATTTTTTATCAAGTATTTGGTTCGTTGTATTAAAAATTAGCTATGCAATGTAAAATCTAAGCTTGTATTTGGTTTAAAACTGTACAAAATCTTCTTTACAATTATACCCTTGAATATTCTTCTTTATGTATATAAAGAAATTTAGGAAAAGGGTTTGAGGGGCGGTTAGTAATTTTAGGGTCTTATCCAGTTATAGTTAATGCAGGGATTATTAATCCTTTGGTTTCCTTGGTATTAGCTAAGCCGTCCTATGAGGTATAAGTAATCCATGTCTTAGGTATGCATAAATTGAATTGAGCAATCAAACATTGTATTGGACGGATTAAATTTTTATACAGACATTATTTTACGTAGTACAAACTACTAAACGACCCCT
>MCJB01051232.1:49345-59364 GCA_002018475.1 Nicotiana obtusifolia | reverse complement strand
AGACATGGAAGATATAAGACAATGGATTATTAGTCTATTAAAGCCAGAAGAAATACCAATCACAAGAGCTATAAAGAAAAACTTTATTTCAGAAAATTTATTATCGCGATATTGCAAAATTATAGGACCTAGATACCAAGAACACAAATGCTCAAAATGTAATGGAGAAGATAATGTCATTCCAGAATTTAACATGGAGTGATTTCTTAGAAGCCTCTACAACTACAAACAAAGACGAAAATAAGGAAGAAGAGATACTACAAGCATTGAAGAAGGAAAAGAAGTGACGGACAAAGACAATACTACACCTAACGTGAAGAGGAAAAAACAAAAAGAAGGAAAAAGAGGAAAGAAGTACTGCAAATACAATGAATGATACTACAAAGTAAAAGAAGAAGAAGACAATGAAAGTTACTGCAAAGAAGAAAAAACAAAAGAAGGAAAAGGAGGAAAGAAGAAAGAAGAAGGAAAATATGCAAGGAAATAAATACACTGTAGGGAAAGCGACATAAAGCGAAGGAAAACGACATAAAAAAGACAGCTATGTAATAAAGCCAAAAATAGTATAGTATTTTGCTCTTTAATTTTTAATCGTCCAAGTGTAAAGAAAAGGACGGTTAACTTTTTACTTTTTTGACTTTTAATTAGAACCGCCCATCTGTAAAGTAGAAAGGGCAATTAGGACTTTTTGTTAATAGTTTTTTCATGTATAAATAGAAGAAGGCAGAGACGGAGGAAGCAAGCCTTCCACGGGCAAAACTTTCCTCACATTTCTCAAATCTCTCTGACCCCTCTTTGTAAAATACATACTTAAGAAATAAACTACTTTCATACATGGAGCATATATCACAAACTACTTCAGATACTACACAGAAAAATCTACCAACAGAGGTAAATTCATTTATCATTATGAATAGCTAAACTTTTATATTCCTAATAATCTCTTAAATGTTATATTAGTTTAATCATGTTATAGTATTGTTTTATTGAACATCTTTAGTAAGTTTTCCATATGAGTAAGTAGGCTGAGAGTAGTCAAGCCCAGGCTATGCCGTCCTAAGGTGGAGACCGGAAAAGGCAAGGAGGCCGTGTTAAGGGGAGTACACAGTGTTGAGGCGCTGCTAGGGTAGATGATTAAAGCCGAAAAAAGTATGGTAGTGACTAAATGAGATGTTCATTATAACTTTAATATAATATGATAAAACTGGCATAACATATATAGAGATTAGAGGGAATAAATGTTAGAAATTAATGAAAATGGTGAATACTTATTTGTTAGATAACAATGAACAATATAAGATACTGGTACTATATATACATAGAAAACTTAACAATGATGTTAAAGAAAAAATATTTGACTTATTAATTATGGAAGAAATAATAGAATCTACCGTACAACAATGGTATGATTTTGACGTACTATATGATATAGATTTATATGACTCAAATATCTATTCAGTTTAATGATAGATCAAGAATACTTAGAATATTGGATAGAAGCTATGAAAAATCTAGATTTACTAGAAAAATTACTTATAGACAATATAATAAATTATATTAGAACACAAGACATAAAATATTTAGATCTAATTAACATTTATTAAACGTTTGTTGATTGATCCAGGTATTTCAACTAATATCATCCAGTTGAGGGACTTGGAACAAGCAAAGCTAACCGAAAACATAGTTCCGGTGACAAAGCTTCTTGCTGGGTTCAACGTAACAAGCATAATGACCCGAGGAGAGATTGTATTGCCTACATATGCCAAAGGGGTGACCAGATCCACCTTGTTCGAAGTTGTGGATGGCAATATGGGCTACAATGTGATTCTTGGAAGGTCATGGATCCACAAAATGAAGGTTTTGCCATAAACTTACCATCAATTGCTGAAGTTCCTTACACCAGATGGGATTAAGAAGATTAGAGGTGATCAACTTGTGGCAAAGGAAATGAATGTTGTTCCCTTATCTAATAACAAGGCAGAGGGAATCAACGAATAGCAACTACAAGAACTGGTGTCATCATCTATTCTAGTATCGGCAGAAGACGATGGAGAGGAAGAAACATAAGATATTTATCAGATGCCCAGATCTTTCCAGGTAACAAGAGAAACAGATGCAATGAAATCTACCGCAGAAGAGCTTGAACAAATCATTTTGTTCATAGAATTACTAGAAAGGAAGGTTTGCTTGGGAACCGGGTTGAGACCCGACCTCAGGCTTAGAGTTATTAAATTTCTTAAAAATAACATTGATTATTTTTCTTGGTCTCATTCATATATGAAAGGTATTCCTCTAGAAGTGCCTGTCCACAAGTTAAGTTTGGACCTTAATTCCTTCCAATAAAGCTAATGAAGCGTCTAATAGCCGAGGTTAGGAATAGGTTTTTAAAAGAAGAGGTAACCAAGTTGCTAAATATTGGTTCAATACGAGAAGTAAGTTATCCCGTCGTTGACATAGTAGTTGTACCCAAAAAGAATAATAAGTTTAGAATATGTATAGACTAGAAGGATTTAAATAAGTCTTTCCCTAAGGATTCTTTTCCATTGACAAGCATCAACCAAATGATCGATGCTACGGCTGGGCATGAGCTGATGAGTTTTCTTGTTGCATACTCCAGGTATAATCAAATTAGGATGCACCCGGAGGATCAATAAAAAACCTCATTTACTATAAATTTTGGCACATATTGTTACAATGTGATGCCTTTTGGGATTACAAATGTCGGAGCCACTTACAAGAGGCTCGTCAATAAGATGTTTGAATGTCAAATTGGTAAAACTATGGAAGTTATATTGACGACATGTTGGTTAAGTCTCTCAGTCCAAGGGATCATTTGACCCATCTTCAAGAAACATTCAACAACTTGAGGAGGTACAACATGAAGCTCAATTCGGAGAAGTGCGCTTTTGGAGTTGGGTCCGGAAAATTTCATGGCTTCTTGGTTTCTCAAATAGGAATTGAAGTAAATCCTGACAAGATTAAGGACATAGGAGATATCTTGATCAACTGAAAAGTGTAAAGGACGTGCAAAGGTTGGCTGGTAGGTTGGCGGCCCTTAGCAGATTCATAGCGAGGTCGTCAGAGAAATGTCACCATTTCTTTTCGCTATTAAAGAAGAAGAATGACTTCTCGTGGACTCCGGAGTGCTAGCAAGCGTTAAAAGACTTGAAGAGGTATTTCTCCATTTCTCATTTAATGTCTAAACCAAAGGAGGGAGAGAAATTGTTAATTAATTTAGAGGTATTAGAAATTACAGTGAGTGTAATTCTAGTCCAGGAGGAAGAAGGTACACAATTTCGTATATAATATGTTAGTAAGATACTGTCAGGTGTGGAAATACTTTATCCACACATGAAAAAGTTGGCTCCAACTCTCGTAGTCACTTCTGGAAAGCTTAAGAACCTACTTTCAATGTTACCCAATAGCTGTTGTGATGACTTTTCCCCTGAGGAACGTCCTTCATAAACCTGAATTATCGAGTCGATTATTAAGTCACAAGTTTTGGCCGACTTTATGGCTAATTTTAGTCCGGGGATGATGCTTTTAACTGCAAAGGAAGTAGTTCTTGTATCAAGAACTTCCTCCAGCGTATGGACCTTATTTACAGATGGCGCATGCAACATAAAGGGTTTCGATCTTGGGATAGTATTAGTCACTCCTTCAGAGGAAATCCTAAGACAGGCCATTCAGACTGTTCCGTTGACTAAAAATGAATCTGAATATGAGGCTATGGTTGCTGGACTTGTATTAGTTAGGGGACTCGATTCTGAAGTGATTGAAGTTGCGATTCCCAGCTAATGGTAAATCATATATATTGGATCTTTGGTGCCAAGGAAGAGCACATGCAGCGAATAAATTTCAATTTTACTTTCCCAGTTCAGGGAGTGGTTAGTGATCCATATTCCAAGAGAAGAAAATGTGGAAGTGGACACATTGTCCAACTTAGGTTCATCCACGGAAATGAAAGGAGATGATTCCGGTGCAGTTGTTCAGCTATTGCATTCGGTCCTAGACGTGGATGGCTACTGGAAGTTAACTCAACCAACCTAATCTAGGATTGGAGAAACGAGTTTATAGAATATTTAAGGTATGGAAAATTGCTTGATGATTCAAAAGCCTCCCGGGCGTTACGAACAAAAGCTGCCCGATATTGTCTTATTGATGGACAATTATACCGAAGGTCTTTTTAGGGTCAATTGGCTCGGTGTTTAGGACCGTCAGAACCTAATTATGTAATGAGGGAAGTTCACATAGGAGTTTGTGAAAATCACTCCGGTGCGGATTCATTAGTGCTCAAATCAATGAGAGTCTGTTATTATTGGCCCCGGATAGAGCAATATGCAAAGGCATTTGTACAAAAGAGTGATAAGTGACAACTTCCTGCTCAACTGGTACATTAGTTGGTGGAACTTTTGCCTTCAGTGGTGTCACCGTGTCCAATTCATGAAATGGGGGATGGATATAGTCGGTCTTTTGTATCAAGGATCCGGACAAGTAAAATTTCTTTTAGTTTTGACTGATTATTTAACAATATGTTAAAGTAGGTGCCTTGAAGAATATTGGAGAACGGTAAGTGATTGATTTAATTTGGGATCATATTTTCCAGTTTGGAGTACCAAAACGAATTTCTTATGACAACGGGCCACAATTTATAGGTTCCAAGATTATAAAATCCTAGAAGGATTGAAGCTTAAAAGGATACGTCCTCCCTATACCACCCAAGTGCTAACAGTCAAGCGGAGTCAAATAACAAGGTGATAATTTAAAACCTCAAAAAAAAATAGAGGATGCTAAAGGAGGGTGGTCAGAAGAGCTGCTAGGAGTATTATGGGCATATCGAAGAACAACAAAATCGAGCACAGGAGAAACCCCTTTTTCCTTCGTGTATGGTGCGGAAGCTTTGATTATGGTGGAGATAGGTGAATCAACGATAAGGTATTCCACGGCTAACAAGCAGGAGAATGATGAAGCAATGTTGATTAAGTTGGACTTGCTTGAGGAGCATAGGAACTTGGCTTATGTAAGAATGGTGGCACAGAAGCAGAGGATGGAAAGATACTACAATCGCAGAGCAAATCTTTGCTATTCCAAAATTGGAGATTTGGTTTTACGAAAGGTAACTCATAATAACCGGGAAGTCAATGCTGGGATGTTGGGACCGACCTGGGAAAGACCTTACTGAATTTCAACTATAACTGGCAAAGGTTCATATAAACTGAAAAATCAAGATGGAGTAAAATTACCAAGCAATTGGAACGTGACTCACCTCAAAAGGTATTACTGTTAAAGATCCTTGATCATACTGAAAGTATGTGCTGCACTTTTTTCCTTCGTCTAGTTTTTGTCCCAAATGGGCTTTTCTAGCAAGATTTTTAATGAGGCAGCAACCTAAAGTGTACTCCGGAAGAGGATCGTCGATAATAGTAAGAATTCTAGTCTTCGAATTCACATACTTTTCATCTGAACACTGGGGGAAAACTATTGTATAATATAGCACTAAAAGCCTCAATGAAAACGGAGACTGCTTGAATCAGGAACTATCTCTTAAACACAAAAAGTTCAGTTGCTATGAAAGACCTCGAGTCAGGACCGGGGACTTTATAACTAGCCTATAGAAATGAGTAGTACAATTTGCCACATGTATTGACAGCTTTATATCTATAAGCGGAAGTACAAATTTTTTGGCTTATGTAAATGTACTTTTGAAGTAAAAGGAATAACTAAAAATCCTTTTGTTTTTATCTTATTTCTTGTCCAACACATGACTTGGTCCTTTTCATTTGAATGTTACTTAAACTTAAAATGCAAGTGCCAGAATGAACAAGGGACGTCCTCTTCAAGAGCACCGTAAACATAAGGGTTCCCCCTTATAAAACCCTCAAATTAAAAGGTAAAAATTAGAAGTATGAATTCCCGGTACTAAAGTTAACCGGATGGGGAAAATTTCCAGACTTTGTCAATAGAAAAACAAAAAGCTATCTTTTGCACAGAAATTAAGTAAAAAGAGTATCATTTTTAAAACATATTTGGGACCTAATAGAGGCTCTGGGGTAATTACAAAAAAAATACATTAATTTGCTTTATTAGCAGAGTTTGAAGGGCGAAGAGAAGTCTCTATTGCATCTTTTGAAGATGAAGGTTACTTAGCATCGAGTTCAGCACCTTAATCCTTATCTTCTTCTTCATCTTCAACTTCTTCCTCAATTTTCGAGGTTTCAGAACAAGTGCTCGAGGAACTTGAAGTAGTGGACCGGGCAGGAATGTTCTCCAAGGCAGTTGTCTCCAAATCAAGGACCTCAACGATGCAGTCATCTATATTTGAAATGCCTTCTTTTGGTATCCTACAAGGTTTTCCTCCTCGTGAGATAAACTGCATGAGCTTTCTCAAGTAAGAAAGAATCTTCTTGACCTTGGAGTTTGGCTTGGAGTCTTTCGATTTTCGACTACAATCGCTTGTTATCAACCTTTAAGATGTCATATATTTCCTGGAAAGGTTAGTATTGGTCTTTGCATGTTTACAATTTTGCTCCATGGAATTTTCGAGCCTTTTCTCTAATCTTGCCCTCTTCTCCTCAGCCGCAGTAGCTTCCTCGGTTTTGGAAGCAGACTCACGCTCGGCTTCTGAAGTCACAACATCCTGCAGCACAGCCATTTGACCTTCAACTCCGCAAGCTCGGCATGCAACTAAGTGGCCTCTTGGCTATGGACAATTTTTTCTTGCTCAGTTTGCTCCAACCGGGCATCGGGTTCGACCATCTGAGCAAGCCTTGCCTCTAAAGTAGGGAGGCTCTCAACAAGTTGATTTCCTTTAACAGCAATTTGATCTCACTCAGCAGCAAGTGTTTCTTTATCCAAGATCATCTTCTATAAGCCCTCGGAGGTGAGGAGGTTAGCTTGTAAATTCAAAGGTTAGAGTTGCAAAAGATGATTGTTAGAAAGTGTAAAGGTAAAAAAGAAGAATGAGATGATACCTGAGCAGCAAGATGTATGTTGTTGTTGATTAAACATTCCGCACAAAGACCATCCATTTTTCTCCAGTCCTTATCTGAAGCCAAAGGCTTCAAGTAGTTGGCTACTCCCACCCACGTGGAAAGCAAATGGAATTCATTCAAAACCAAAAAGGTAACACTACATTTACCGTTAGGGTTCCAGATGAATTTTGGGAAGGCATTTTCTAAGTTTCCTAGATCAGGTGACAAGGGGGAACACACATCTTTCTCTTGTTTGGTTGGAACCAGCGGCAACGCAAGCGGGTGATATAGGAGTTGGAGATAGAATAGAAGTTGAAGGAGCACCAGAAGCAGAACCCTTTGGACTAAAGGCAACAACTAGAGCCCGAAAGCAGGATTCAACATTCTCAACATAGTCAAACTCAGTAAAGAATCCTTCTACATCCTCTGTTTGAGCTGAGGGAGTTCTTCTTTTTCTTCTTATCTGAAGAGAAACCATCATCATCCTCGGTTTCATCTTCGTCAAGGACCATTGTGGTTGATCCTTCTAGGATCTCTTATGTGGCTGGAGGTTTCTCCTTAGCCTCAACCTTATAGGTATGCTTTCTTTTCAATTTTTGCCTTTGGGTTGGGGACTTAGAGAAGATGTGCCTTCACTGGAAGCAAGAGCGGCATCACGAGCCCTCTTCTGGTCAAGGGCCTCTTAAATCCGTTGTTGGGCCACCTTCGGATTATGTGAAACCACGACGATGGGACAGATAGAAGATCCATCAGAAGGCCTACATGTTGTTGAAAGAGGTCAAAAATTATCTATTGCATAGAGTTAACAGTTAAGAAAGGAAAGGGGAAGTTTCTCTCACCATAGTTCTTGGCCTTCTAGTTGAACTTAACTTTCCTTTCCACTTATGGGAGTCCGGTGTGAAAGTATCTAGAATTTTCTGAACCCATAGTGTTAGGTTCTCAACTGTTAGAGGAACCTTACGGATGGCTAAAATGAGAGAAAATGAAGTTTAACAAGAGTGGAATTTCCTTTAACAAAGTAAAAGATGGATATTAAGAAAGCTTAGAGTGTAGCTCCAGGATTCAGGAATAGGAGATGCAGACGCCGATAAAATGTCCCCGGGAGTGACAGCAACAAAGCTCTCCATCCAACCACAGTCGTTATCCTCATCAACATTGGTGACGATGGCATCGTGAACGCGTTTGCTAAGTTTGATCATGCCTCCACGGAAAGTCTTAAAGCCATACAGGTTGATCATATGAGCACAAGTAATGGTTTCTTGAGCTTGGGAACACAAGAATCGAGAGTCAAGCCACCATGCGCTGTATTGTTGGTCCTACTTGAGCCAAACAAACACGATTGTTCCAACAAAACTACAGGATGATTGGGTTTGTTTCCTTGTCAAGACTTAAAGTGAAATGGTACATGTAAACCTAAATATACCCTGCTTTGCTGAAAGTTCTCTCTACATCACTAGGGGCTGAAACCTCAATATTCTTCCAGCGACAATCCTCTTTTACAACATGAATACTGGTTTGCCGAATATAAGAGGGATTCACCAACAACTATGTTTCTGTCATTGTCGGGGTAAGAAGATTCCTTTGAACATGGAGATCCATTTTGCAAGAAAACTAAAAAAGGATGATCATGTTAGTAGAGAGAGGACCGGCATCGGGTTTCTTAGACTTATTCTTCTTGGATGGACCGTCGCCGATGCAAGTCCCTATGTAACCGGGGGAAGAAATAGCAGAAGACATAGTGATAGAATGTATGAATTTGTAAATTTTTACTGTGAAAAGGGGAGTTGCAGAAAAGATTTATGAAGACCCGGAGAAGAAAGCTTGTAAAAGTGAAAGATGAAAGTGATGAAAAGGGAAGAAGTTTATAGGCAACAGAATGCAAGGCCATCATTACCTAGTGTAAGGCCCTGTAAAATTTCTCTAAGGAATTCAAGTTTTGTGGTGCCGAGGTAGGGTGATGTGTACGGATGTAGTAGTTATGATTTAAATGCGTACAGTTCATGTCAAGATACCACTTTAGTTAATGTAGTGACCTTAATGTTGAGGTTGGTGTTATTAATATATATTGTGATACTTTGTTGAGTTGTGGATGTGTTTTCAGGAGTTGTTTTGGTAGTTCTCTGGCAGGTGGATAGGCCCAATTACAGAGGAAGACTCTGCCGAAATTTCTGAAAAATTTAGGAGTTAGTCAAATTGGGGGCTTATGACGTGTGAAAGGATAAATGAATTATGTTGAGTGTTCTGGGCAGAATCTACTCCTCATTCAAGGATGAATAGTCCTAAATAGGGGAGGATGTAAGGCCCCAAAAAATTTCTCTAAGCAATTCAAGTTTTGGGTTGAAGAATGCATCGGGGTATTGGTGGAAAATATTTGCTGAAGGGCTAGTTATGCGGTCAGATTCGCGACTGCAGATACATTGTACGGGCCGCATACTCGTCGCTGATTTGAGCAGAAAAATGGTTGAATTTTGAAGGTCGTTTTGCATTCCATTCTGCGATCGCATACTCATTTGGTGGTCCATATTTCTCATCGCATATTTGGCATGAAGAATTTTGTTGGATGATTTTCCATTCTGCGGCCGCATAAGTGGTTTGCGGACCGCAGACCTGTCGCAGACCAGTCTAGACCAGTCCGGACCAGTCCAGTTATTGGCGTCATTTTCTCGGCCCATTTTTTTGGGCCGCATATCTATTATGCAGTACATTCTGCGATGGCAAACCTGAGTTCAGAGGGTCCATTTTCCTTTCGGGCTCATTTTGAAACTAATGTCTAGTAAATTTAGAGAGAGGTAAGAGTATTCTAGAGAGAGAAGGGGAAGGCCTAGCATTCTAGGCACCCATTCTTGCACCAATCTTCAAGAATCAAGGAAGCCACTCACTAGACCACCATCTATCCGGGTAAGTTCCTGTCCTATACCACCCATGAAAATTATTTTAGGGTCTAAGTATATTGTGGGATTGGAAATAGGTCATGCATGTGACAATATCTTGTAGTATGTGGGGTCAATAAATTATTTTGGGTAGTTTCTTGTTGAAATTGGTTGG
>MCJB01051232.1:29861-49325 GCA_002018475.1 Nicotiana obtusifolia | reverse complement strand
GGGGGGGAGGGATTACCATCGTAGAGCTTTGTAGTCTATTTTGCATACTAGATATTAGACAAAATTCCTAAGAGGGTGACACCATGAGAATCCTCCTAATTATTAACTGGCTGTCGCTATCTTCTTATATATTGTTATTGCTAGAAGTGTTTGGGCGTTGTAGTAACTTAAGGAAAGCTCAGGCAAAGTATGTTAGCTTATTTCAATCATGTTTTAAATTGCAAGTTGTTATGCCCAATAATGAAAGAGAATTCAATGCGCCTAAGACCCCTATTGTTAATATTCATGCTTAAGGCCTTGATCGCAAATGCTCTTACTGTTGATGACCTATAAATATGTTTGAAAGTGAAAGAACTAAAGTGAGATATAAAATGTGGCCATGGTTGTTGTAGCTAATGCATTTGATTTGAAGTCGTGTTTAAATTATAAATCACCATGCCCTCTTTTATTAATATTTTCAATGAGATTTGAGTTCTTACGTACTCAAGAGTTGAAATTGTGTATTGCTTTTTTGTGAAGATGTACTTAAAAAGATACGGTGTACTACTCGCTTATGATTTTTTTTACTTGTCTTATGATTACAAGTCATTGTGCACCATACTTTGCAAAGGGATCTAATTTGTTTAAAGCCTTCATTACTAATGAACTTAAAGTTGTAATTTTCGGAATATTCTATATGTTGATGTTAATGTTGATGATCCTTAAAAGTAAAGAAATGAAAGCATGAAATGTGAAATACGGCCACCGTGCCATGAAAGAAAAATCATAAGTATGGCCAAGAGGGCCAATAAAATAATAATGATGTTGTGAGTGGTTGAAGTTACTAACGAGGCTATATATAGTGTGAAAAGTAAAGAGGTGAATACAAAAATATATTTGTAATTTTGTTTCCCTTCTGTGAAAACAAAAATACTTTTGGGAATATCATTAGCAAACCGAGGAAGGGCGGTTCATAAGACCAACACTCGAAACTACACGTGCCGGTGTAGGGATGGATTGTGATTATTTCTCTTATTTGGGATGAGATTGAATATTGATGTGATTGTGATTATTTCCCTTAATTGGGATGAGATTAATATTAGCTATGAATTAGAAAGTCAACCCTCATGGCATACGTGAGAAGGCGGCCTAGCCGATCGGGTGGAGATCGGACGCCATATTGCGCACATGGTGGTACTAATCTTGGTAACACATTTTTTTTTGCATCACATGTCAAACCACATTTTCTATTGGGGGATAGCCTAGCTGATCGGGCGTGATCGGACTCCGTGAGAAAAATACGGTGGTATATCGGTGCTAATGATCTCCCAACAAAAAATATATATTATTTTTATTTTTTTGAAAATTGTTGTGTTTTAATTTGGCATTTGGATATCATTGATTGTTACTTGTTGCTTCCATGGTGTTTCCCCTTTCGGTATTGTTCTATTTCGAAAGAGGACATTTAGTTTTACATACTAGTACTATTTCACATGTACTAACGTCCTTTTTACTGGGGCGCTGCATCTTCAATGGATGCAGGTGGTTCATCAGCGGGTAGCTTTGGGCCTCATTAGCAGTCACTCTCTATTAAGCAGGTTTTGGTGAGCTCTACTTTGTTCCGGTGCATGTGTCATTTGACGTTGTATTTTGAGCTTTGATGTATAGCTGGGGTCTTGTCGCTGGCACTTCCATTCGTCTCTTCTGCTGTACTTAGAGGTTTTGTAGACAAGTTGCGGTTGGTGTTTGATGTTGGGTAATGAACTAGAGGTGTTGGTATGTGACAAACATGTTTTTCATCATATCTAGAAACTTGTAATATTTTGGAAGTCGTAAATGAATCTCTTTGAATAATGGGAAAAGAATGGAAAACACTCGACTCTTCTCATGTCTATCTCTTGTACTGATTCTCATATTATTAATGGACAAGGTTGGGTAGAAGGCATCTAGTAGGTTTGCTTAACCGGGGTGTCTCAGTTGAGTGCCAATCACGCTCAACGAGGTCGAGGCATGACACCTAGGTAACTGGCAAAAATACTTATCGAACCACGAGACAACACGTGTTCGGCTCATTAAATGCAAAGAGACGTGCGTCCTTTCAAATATCAGAAACCGTTCAAGAACTTTCCCACGAAGAAAAAAGGTCTTATTTACTTCCTGATCATATCAAGTTGAGTCACCAAAAAGTAGGGGACTATCTGTATATAAAATTAATTAATAAGAGGTGGATGTTCACTGAGTTGATACATGGCAGTTAGGACAAGTAGGATATAAGTCAGCAAATAGCTGACTCTGGGTACAAGCATGTAACCAATATTGTATGAGTTATGAAAATATCAAAATCGAAGGGAAGAATTTAAAAGCAAGGTACCGGTTAAGAAGGCACCATTAAAGGAGCAACCCTTATAGAGAATCCTAGCATTTACACTCAAACATTATGCAACTATCAAGAGTGGTCTTTATTCACCTTAAAGAGGAGCTTGATTTGTGGATTTTGTCTCCCCTAATTTAGTTGTAAATATAGAAATTTGTAGTCATTGCAGGACCAATTTAATTCACCTGTCAATAAACCATTTTATGAATTCAACTGTATCATTTTATGGGTAAACAACTGGAACTTAAAAAAAAAAAAAAAAAACCTGGAATGAGAAAATACTACCTAAAAATTGTGTTTCTCGATCACTATGGATTTTGTTTGAGTTAGTAAAAGTTTTATGATTTTTGGAGAAAACAAAGTTATATGACTTTAGAAAAAAAAAATCATACTTATATGACCATTTGTGAAATTTATCCGTTTTCATATATTGTAAGAAAAAAAAAAAGAAGAAGGGTAATACTTCTGGATCTCGAATTTTAAACTAATGGGTGCTCCACTATCATTAGCTTAGGTTGCCGCTGAGTATAAGTATAACGCTATTGAAACTTAGAATGAAAAAATTTAACACAAACATATTACTCCCTCCGTTTCAATTTAAATGACGTACTTTGTCTCCGCACAGAGTTTAAGAAAAAAAAAAAAGAAGAGTTTTGAAACTTGTAGTCTTAAAAGCTTAAGGGGTAAAAGCTTTGTGGGGCCATGATATTTGTGTGACAAAGCTTCACATTAATGGTAAAATGAATAAAATAAAGAGTTTAAAGTTGAATTATTTTCAAATTTAAAAATGTATCATTTATTTTGGAACAGACTAAAAAGGACTCATCTAATTTAAGACGAAAAGGATATATGATTATTAGAGTAATATTTTTGGACAATAAAAGTACTTCATGGATCTTCACACATGCAACATTCTTAAGTAATAGTAACAGATATAAGAAAGAAAGATGAGCGAATTTAATAAGAAGAAAAAGGGGGGAGAGGGGGAATTAACAAGAAATATAGAGAAACAAAGGCAATCACAAAAAACACATATGCCTCACACGAGTTTCGACCCCGCGAAACAAACAAAATCAAGTACTTATAATGTAATAGCTAAATTAAAGCATACAGCTTAATTTTTAATTCGTAGATACTCATTCCTTTTATATTTTATTTTTCCATGAATTTCTCATATATATACACAAATTCTAAGCCAAAAGCATCCACACTACTAAATGTGAATCCGCCCCTCAGTAATACGAAGAGAATAGAGAAGTTTGCTTACAATTATTTTCAACATACATGACGAGTAGAATGGTACACCTGCACTAACACGGAAGTACAATTTATTACAGATTTATTTGGTAGATAGGTAAAATAGCTATGTATAGGAGGAAGAAGTTTTTTCATCTATAAGTTTAACTCTTTTTTTCCCCTTTAATTAAACCATCAATTAACTCTTTAAGTCGTTCACCTCGTGGGGACGGTATGCGCGGAAGAAGGAATTTGAGGTTTGGCATGAACCCAACCTTATTTATTAATAGCAAAAGAAAACTTAATTAGCTCAGTTGGGGCAGAGGATGTTAAGGAGAGATTCACCCAAGGATGGCAGCATCTGTTGATGCAGCAATCTGCACAGTAAGGCCTTACATTGCAGTAAGAGCAGCTGTTGGAGCAAAACTCAGAGCAAGACACTGCATTTCCTGTGTAGAAACAGACTGCCATGAGTACTATTATCATCTAAATTACAACTAAAACATTGTTATTTTTCTTCACCATGGCTCTCTCTCTCCTTCTATATTTCACTTCTTCTCTATGTTTTACTTTGTTTTTGAAGGATATATATATAGTATTTCTCAATCTTGGGATATTACTCGAGAAATAAAACTGTTTTATTTCTTGGAAGATCTATAGATGGATGTTTACCCTTGATTACGAGTAACAATTAAATTTATATGTGGTCTTAAGGATACGCGACCTGATTTAATACAATTAAAGAATAAACAGAAATAGAGACTAAATTAATGAACAAGGAAAAAGCGAACCGCCAATATTGAGTAATCTTCCTGCGTTAGAAGCCTTTTGAAATAAAATATGAACCAGGTAAACGAGCAAAGTAGATTATAGCTTTTGTATATTGATTGTATATCGTGTGTCTTTTACAAATGGGGCTGTCTGTTTATATAGGAAAGGTGAAGAATTCTATACAAGGTAAAAATCTCATTTACAAGGTAAGATATTCCTAGAATTAATGGATTCAACGTCTTTATTGATTTGAGCCGCGATTCCCGCCGAGATGCTTGTATATCACAAGATTTCCGGTCCATCAGTTACGCAAATCTGATAACTTTACCATGGGATGTTTTACCCTGATCGGCCTCGACGATCTCACCTCGAGCACCTTGGCTTCGAGCTTCGTTCTGGTGACATCTGGTCTCGGGCTTCTTATATTCGATATTTCATCTCGACCTCTCGGTTGGTGACTTCAATCGACGTTGGTCGTCGAATCCCAAAACCGGTATTTCCTATGCAAGCGATCGGGTTCGACCCTATACAGATAGTCCCCTCATTTTTTGGAGAGTAATGACAAGAAACGATAAGAGCCGCCGCTTTCAAGATTAGGTTAAGTGGAGACATACTTATAGTGAGTGACACGGAATTTGAAATGTCAAATCAGATAACACAAAACGTCTTGTTGATAAATGACGGCAGCATGATGACGCACATGGCCAGTATCAAAAAGGTCTTTTCATGTACCAACTGGCGACAAACTCAGCAATTCCTGCAAACAACAATTAATGCTTTCTCATTTTGGGTTTCGAACCGCCGCTTTTGAAAAGTATAAATAGCCCTCTCATTTTTCAGTTTTCAAGTTTGCGTCGTTTGAGTACCTTATTCCCCAAGTTCTCTGAACTCTGTTCTTCAAGTAATTTCTCTTTCTACGCTTGCATCTACTCGCTTTCCATCTCTTTAATTTCAATGGCAAAGAAATTTAAGTCTGTTCCTCAGAAGCAACAACCCTCTTCCTCTCAACCCACTAAAGAGGCCGAGCCTGTCGTTGCTAAAGAAACTTCGACAGAGCCTCCTCTAAAAGCTTTCGTATCGGTCGGATGCTCAATCGGCTCCGACTTTAAGATGGAAAAGGCTGTACCGGACTGGCGTGAACCGGTTGTTAGGTATATTAGTTCAATCACGAGCAAAACCATTGATAGGGTGAAAGTAGAATGTAACTAGGTTGGTATAGATGTGATAGTCCCCTCTCCGGACGAGACGATTACCACCCACGTGGAGGGCTATTTGAGTGTTTACACTTACCCCTTCACGTTGGGACCTTTGGACCCCATTATTGTCGCATTTGCAAAAGGTACAATGTTACGTTGGGTCAGATTCACCCTTCCATTTGGCGAATAATTCATCTTTTCCATTTTTTTGTGAGCAAGGTCGATGGGCATCATTTCACCATCGATCATCTACTGCGATTATATAGTCCCCGAGTCTTCTGAGGGGGACTAATAAAACTGGCTCGCCAGGCAAGCAAAGCCCCGTTTTCGAGTATTGACGAGGACAAGGACCGGGGCTGGATGAGCCGATTTGTTCAAATAAGGACGTTGGACCTAATCCCTGCAGAAGATATGTTGTTCCCTGAAAAGTGGAACATGAACCGTAAGAATCATTTTCCTATCCTAATTCATCTGTTG
The DNA here is from genome assembly GCA_002018475.1 of Nicotiana obtusifolia. NCBI lineage: Eukaryota > Viridiplantae > Streptophyta > Magnoliopsida > Solanales > Solanaceae > Nicotiana > Nicotiana obtusifolia. The sequence continues at coordinate 43,292 of MCJB01051232.1, read as the reverse complement.
TTTTTCCTTTGTTATCTCACTAATATACTTTGTAAGATGTAGCCGTTTCTCAAATGCTGGCTGCGATTCAGCATTTGGAAGAGTGGGTCCGGAAGGTGGTAGCTCAAAGGACCTACTCAGAGCGCGCCTGGCATGAAATATCGAAAGGCCTATGGGAGGCCAAAATCATGGTGAGACCGATAACGCTTATATTTCATGCTTTATGTGATCGGTGCTGCTGCTAATTCATTTCCTCCTTCCTTAGCAGGTCTATCGAAGGATGCTGAGTTGAGGCCGACGTCCCCCGGTAGAGAGGTTCCCTGACCTCCCACTGTCTCGGAGCAGGAAGGAGAGAAAAAGAGAAAAGAAGTCCCCGGTTCCTCTAGGCCCGAGAAAAAAAGAATTAAGAAGAAGAGCATAGCTCGTAAGACCAAAATTGCCGACTTGGCTATCCGATTGAGTGATGATTCCAAGGAATATAGGGGCCTCGGTATTTCAAGCAACGATCCATCTCGGGCACTCCCCGAGTTGAGGACCGATGAAGCTCGTATTCATCGAGTAGAGGGCCTCGATGCAGGGTCAAGGACCGGTGAAGCTCGTATTCATCGAGTAGAGGGCCTCGATGCAGAGGCGAGGACCGGGGTTTTCGCCGATGTAGGGGAGGCAGTGCAGGGAACCTCTGGTCCCCCAAAAGTAATGGACTCTCTTTCTTTCTCGGAGGCAACCTTCAATGAAGCCCGAGCTGCAAGGGCGCATTCGCCGAGCAAAGACCACGTACCGGAAGGGCCCTTTGAAGACTTTTTTGATGGTGTGCCATCGGCTGACACCTTTGGGCTCGAAGTGCCGAGGAAGATTCCCTCCGCCGAGACGAGCAGGGTATCTTTCGGACCCAAGTTGGTCGATAGATTTCCTGCTCCGAGTTCCAATCCTGATCGAAAGAGGATAATAAAGTTTGCCATTCCTGAAGACGCTAGGGCTCTTGCTGCGCCCGTGGCCGTGGCTAGCTATCTTCGGTGTATGGTGACCGAGGAAGATCAGGCTGCAATGGATGAGGTGGATGAGACCTGCTTGTTCAATAAAGCTCAACAGGCAGCAAATAAGGTAAAACTTCTTACAGGCTTTGTTTGGTGTTTGTTATTTTACTTTTCAATCTGTACTGACTGTTTTATTTCCTTTCATATTCGTAGTCCTCGATGCTTCATCATGAGGCTTTTATTTGGCTAAGGGAAGAAAAGGCACGTCGTTAGTGACTCGAGGGGGAGATGTCGACCCTTCAGGTTGAGCTAGACCTCATGCGGAGGGAGAAGGCTAATACACTCGACCAGATGGAGCAACAACTTGACCGAATAAATCAATTCTGATCCGCATTGAGCAAGACCAAGGCAGAAACCAGCGAATGGAGAGCTAAGACTGATCTGCTGACCTCGAAAAAGGAGACCCTCGAAGCTCGTGTAGTTTCTTTGGAAGAACAAGTTTTGGAGGCACAAGAGAAAATCGAGACTCTGACTAAGAGCACTGATACACTTCAATCCCAAGTCGAGACGATTACCTCGGATCGTGATGTTCTGGTCAACGAGCTGCAATCAGCAAAATCCGAGATTTCCACGTCGAAAGCTGATGTCGATGATCTAATAGCTCAATACAAGGCCGATGCCGAGGCTGCCCAAGAGCAATCAATGATTCTGGTTGAGTACGCCAAGTGCCAAACCCGCCTTTCTGTTCTCGAGGAGTTACAAGTTCGAGGCCTCGATCTATCCACCGAGGTCGATGATGCAGCAAAGATCGAAGCCGATGCTAGAAAGCGGGCCTTCCCTAAAGAAGAAGAAGACTCCGAGAATTCTGATTGATGCCATTTGTTGTATAATATGTCTTTCTAGGATTCTCACTTTTTGTAACACACTTTGCTTTATATATAAAAGATTTTCTTTTATCTCCCTTTCTTGTTTGATCTATTCTGATAATTCAATTTGCAGAATTTTCTGCCCTTCAGGCTTAGTTAAGACTTAGCTTATTTCTCAGTAGATTTTCTCTTTTCACGGCCAAATGGATAAGGCCTAAGCCTCGAAAGGGGGCCGAGGTTTGCCTTAATAGGTTTTATTCCTTTTTGAATTTTATTAATTCAACGTGGCCTTGGCCCATTAAGAAATCGGAGTTCTGCCTTAACAGATTTCAATTCTCCTCGAGTCTAACTTGATTCGGCCTTTGCCATTTATGAATTCAGATTTGCCTCAATAGATCTTACTTCCTTTCGAGTTTTATTAACTCGATAAGGCCTTGGCCTTTTAAGAAATTGGGGTTTACCTTAACCGGTCTTTCCCCTCTTCAAGTTTAGTTGGTTCGGCCTTAGCCTTTTATATGTTGGGATTTGCCTCAATAGGTCTTACTTCCCTTCGATTTTCGTATGAAGTTCTGAGCAACGTTAATTTCTGATCATGTAATAAATTTTGAAGGGGCCCTTAGGCTCGGAGAGAAGATATTGGTGCCGAAAAGCTTTTATTAGCATTCAGGTGCTTGTACAATTTGCTTAGGGGGTAGATCATCTACTCGGGCACGGTACTTTCGACCGTTTGACCCTTACATCGATTCCTAACGATCTATGAGAAGTTCTCCCGAAATGAAGTGGCCAAACAATGAATCGAAGTAGATAAGCAATCTTCTGATATCCATGTTCGACCGAAGTTGCGCACCAAATATTATTGCCTTCGATGCGCGACCGATCTAAGTTAGCACGACTACTGGTTGCCTCGTTAAAAACCTTGCTGTAAAACCCAATTTCGGACAAAACCGGTCGAAGGGGAAAAGAGTGCAATGCGTGCTTTCAACCCTAATGTCCTGTGCTTCCTGGTTCGAGATTGCCTCGTTCAATACCTGCAGACGTTAGCAAAACAAACAAACAAAAAAGAATGAAATTTCATACCTTAACAATAGTATCGCTTTAGGTGACTTATGTTCCAATTGTTTAGCAGCTGTTTGCCCTCCATGGTTTCTAGCTTGTAAGATCCCCTTCCGGCGACCTTCAAGATGGTATAGGGCCCTTCCTAGTTCGGTCCTAACTTTCCTTCATTCGGATTTCGAGTATTGGGTGTGATTCTTCAGAGCACCAAGTCTCTAATGTTGAAGTGTTGAAGGTGGGCTCTCCGGTTATAATACCTTTCGATCTTTTGTTTTTGGGCCGCCATTCGAACAAGGGCTGCTTCCCTTCTTTCGTCCAATAATTCTAAACTGATGCTCATAGCTTCTCGATTTGATTCTTCGCTTTCGCATCCGAACCTGATACTCAGTTCGCCTACCTCGACCGGTATTAACGCCTCAGCACCGTATACTAGAGAGAAAGGAGTGGCCCCAGTGCTGGTTTTCTCGGTTGTACGGTAAGCCCATAGAACCTCGGGCAGTATCTCTTTCCATTTTCCCTTTGTGTCGGTTAACCTTTTCTTCAAGTTTCAAATTATGGCTTTGTTGGTCGACTCAGCTTGTCCGTTGCCGCTGGGGTGATAGGGCGTCGATAAGATCCTCTTGATCCTGTTTTCTTCGAAGAACTTTGTCACTTTACTGCCGATGAACTGCTTGCCGTTATCGCACACGATCTCCGATGGCATCCCAAATCGACATATGATATGGTCCCAGATGAAGTCGATCACTTCCTTTTCTCTAACTTTTTCGTAAGCCTGCGCTTCAACCCATTTGGAAAAGTAGTCAGTCATAAAGAGAATAAATTGAGCTTTACCTGGCGAACAAGGGAGAGGGCCAACGATGTCCATTCCCCACTTCATGAATGGCCATGGCGATAGGACCAAATGTAGTGTCTCTCCGGGCTGGTGGATCATCGGTGCGTGCCAAATATCGATTCAATAGTAGCCGGCTCGAATTATTTTTTGAACCAAGGATTCGAAACTGGAGTGATTCCCACATGAGCCTTCGTGTATTTCTCTTAAAATATACTCGGTGTCTCCTGGTCCAAGGTATATTGCGAGGGGGCCTCTGAATGTCCTTCTGAATAGGGTCCCATCATCGGATAAACTGAGCCGGCCTGCCTTTGTGCGTAATGTTCTCGATTCTTTGGGATCCGAAGGGAGTTTACCTGAGCTGAGATATTCTATATACTTGTTCCTCCAATCCCAGGTCAAGCTTGTCGAATTAATTTTGGCATGGCCTTCCTCCACCACCGACCTCAAGAGTTGTACGACCTTTTCTGACTCAATTTCCTCATCTTCGACCGATGATCCTAGGTTGGCGAAGGCGTCGGCCTCACTGCTTTATTCTCGAGGTATGTGCTGTAAAGTCCATTCTTTAAACCTGTGCAACGTGAGTTGAAGCTTGTCCAAATACCTCTGCATTCGCCCTTCTCTGACTTCGAAAGTCCTATTTACTTGGTTGACCACAAGGAGGGAATCACATTTGGCTTCGATTATCTCTGCTCCCAGGCTTTTGGCCAGCTCTAAACCTGCAATCATAGATTCATACTTTGCTTCATTGTTAGTCGATTTTACAGTCTTAATAGACTGTCGAATAGTGTTTTCGGTTGGGGGCTTCAATACGATACCAAGCCCCGATCCTTTCGAATTCGAGGCACCGTCTGTGAACAGGGTCCACACTCCCTAAGGAGTACCCAATTTGGTCATTAATTCCTTTTCGACCTCGGGTATTAGTGACGGCGCAAAATCGGCGATGAAATCTACCAATACTTGAGATTTGATTGAGGTTCGGGGCCGATATTTGATATCGTACCCGCTTATTTCGACAGTCCACTTGGCCAATCGGCCGGATAGCTCGAGCTTATGCATTATATTTCTCAGTGGATAAGTTGTTACTACATATATAGGATGGCACTGGAAGTAGGGTTTTAGCTTCCTAGAGGCGCTCAATAAAGCGAGTGCTAATTTTTCTAGATGTGGGTATCTAGTTTCGACTTCTCCTAAGGTTCTACTCACGTAATAAATAGGAAACTGCGTACCTTGTTCTTCTCGGACCAGGACCCCACTCACCGCTACTTCCGAAACGGCAAGGTAAAGGTATAATTGCTTACCCATTTTTGGTGTATGCAACTAAGGTGGGCTAGAGAGATACCTTTTAAGTTCTTCTAACGCGCGCTGACATTCCGGACTCCACGAGAAATCGCTCTTCTTTTTCAGCAAGTTGAAAATCAGTGACTTCGGTCGGAAGACCTCGAAATGAACCGGCCTAAAGCAGCTATCCGACCTGTCAGCTTTTGTACAGCCTTTACACTGTCTACAATTGTAATGCTTCAATGGCTTTGATCTTCCCGGGGTTAACTTCTATTCCCCGATTCGAAACCATGAAACCGAGGAATTTTCTCGAGCTCACTCAAAATGCGCACTTTTCCGGGTTTAATTCATGTTGTTCTGTTTCAGTACATCGAACGTTTCCTGCAAATGACTCAAATGGTCCTCTGCTCGCAGGGACTTAATTAACATATCGTCAATGTAAACTCCCATTGTTTTTCCTAATTGTTTATCGAACATTTTGTTTACTAGGGGTTGATAAGTAGCCCCTGCATTCTTTAACCCGAATGGCATCACGTTATAGCAGTATGTACCATAGTGATGAAGGATGTCTTTTCTTGATTATCCTTGTCCATTCGTATCTGGTTATAGCAGGAGTAGGCGTCGAGAAAGCTAAGGGTCTCGTGGCCAGCGGTGGCATCGATCATGCGATCGATGTTAGGTAAGGGAAAAGAATCTTTAGGGCATGCCTTGTTTAAATCTTTGTAATCTATGCACATTCTTAACTCTTTTCCCTTCTTAGAAACTACAACTACATTTGCTAACCATTCTGGGTATTTAACTTCCTGAATGGATCCTATATTTAAAAGCTTGGTTACCTCATTTTTGATGAATATTTGCTTGACTTCGGATTGAGGCCTCCTCTTTTGCTTGACTGGCCGAAATTTAGGATCGATGCTCAATTTGTGAGTCGTGATCTTCGGAGGTATCCCTGTTATGTCAAGATGGGACCAAGCGAAAGAGTCTTCGTTAGCTGAAAGAAAATGGATAAGTTTAGTCCTGAGCTCGGAACTTAAGCCCGAGCCTAGGTATACCTTCCGATTCGTTGCATCCTCTCGGAGTGAAACTTGCTCGAGTTCCTCGACCGTCGACTTAGTTGCATCGGATTCGTCGGGGCCAACGAATGACCGAGGAATCCCGTATTCGTCATCTTCGATAAGTTCCTGTTCACTTTCATTTGTTGAAGGCGATACCTATGATTGCTATTTGGTTCTTTGGGAAGGGGCTATCGTTTTTGGCACTGCTTCTTCTACTGCGAACATTTCTTTCGCCGCATGTTGTTCTCCATAAACAGTTATGATCCCATCAGCCGATGGGAATTTCAACATTTGGTACAGCGCCGAGGGTACCGCTCTGATATCATGAATCCATGGTCTCCTGAGCAAGGCGTTGTATCTCATATCCGCTTCGATTACGCAGAATTTCGTTTCCCGAACTGTACCGGCAGTGTTCACTGGTAAAGTTATTTCTCCTTTGGTTGTCTCGCAAGCCATGTTGAAACCATTGAGGATCTGAACTTCAGGGATAATTCGATCAGTCAACCCGAGCTATTCGATAACCCATGACCGAATTATGTTGGCTGAACTACCAACACACGCTTCACCTTAGTTTTTTGTATAAGCACCGATATTACTAACGCGTCGTTATTGGGTTGTATGATTCCTTCCGCATCCTCCTCGCTGAAGTGCAAAGCTCCCTCTATCGCGTAATCCCGAGTGCACTTTTCTCGGGTGATAGATATTTTTGTGCGTTTCAATAGCGGTCCTTGGGGTGTATCTACCCCACCGATTATCATATTGATCGTGTGCTGAGGATCCTCCTGGTTTAATGGTCTATTCCTGTTCCAGTAATGATTTTTGGCTCGGTCGCTCAAAAACTCTCGAAGATGCCCATTTCGAGCAACCGTGCCACCTCTTCCCTCAACTGTCGACAGTCTTCTGTCTTGTGCCCATGTGTACGTGGTCGATGCCTATCTCTGTTCGATCTTGGCTCTCGATAAATATCTCTTTGAACCCTATCATGAGTTCTGATGGGGTAAGTGGATCCTGAGGGGGATCCAAGTTGATCGTCCTCGACCCTAATCTTCGATTGGTATCGGTTGTGTATATCTGCCCAAGTGGCAGCCGGATATTCAATCATGCTTTGCTTTAGCTGTTCTGAAGCCATTGAACTTCGAGCGTTGCGTCCTTGCGTGAAGGCCTGTATGGCCCAATCATTAGTGACCGGTGGTAGGTCCATCCGTTCTATCTGAATGCGAGATACAAATTCCTTGAGCATCTCGTTATCTCTTTGCCTAACTTTAAATAAGTCTGATTTCCGTGTCTCGACTTTGATGGAACCCGCATGAGCTTTCACAAAGGTGTTCGCAAGCATGGCAAAAGAAACGATGGAATTCGGGGGCAAGTTGTGGTACCAAGTCATTGCCCCCTTTGACAAGGTCTCTCTGAATTTCTTTAAGAGGACGGAGTCAATCTCATCGTCTTCGAGATCATTTCCCTTTATGGCGCATGTGTATGCTGTTACATGTTCATTTGGGTCAGATGTCCCATTATGTTTTGGAACCTCCGGCATGCGAAACTTCTTCAGTATGGGTTTTGGGGCGGCGCTTGATGGAAAGGGTTTCTGTACGAATTTTTTTGAGTCCAAACCTTTTAATATCGGAGGTGCTCCTGGTATTTGGTCTACCCTCGAATTATATGTTTCTACCCTTTTATCATTGGCCTCGATCTTCTTCTCGTCTAACTCGACCCGTCTGGTCAACTCTTCGAGCATTTTCATGATCATGGAATTTGCCCCCGATCCGCCTTCGCTTGGTTCCACTGTGATAGGTTCATCTTCGGGGATAGTTTCCCGAGGAGGGCCGGTCCCTATCCCCGTCGAAACTTGGCTCCGATTTTGCAGCTGAGCAATGGCCGCTTGCTGGGCTTGCAACATATTTAATATCATCCTGAGGCTAATCCCGTCCTTCTCATCGTTTTGTTTTGCCGAGCGGTATTCTCTTCGAACACTGTTCAATGGGCCAGAGGTCCGATCCACATCGACTGCTATTTGGGAATTAGCGTCGACTGGAACTTCATTTCCGGGCGCCAAGTTGTCATTTTCGCCCTGGTGGTTAAATTCGCCATCGACGTATTGAGGCACCGATTGAGAATGTGACATGATTGTACTGTAACCTGAAAAAAGGTATACTGCAAAGAACAAGTGTAAAATAGTCTGTGTAATAGAAAATTGTATTAAACGATCACTATTATCCTTAGCCCCACGGTGGGCGCCAAACTGTTTACCCTTGATTACGAGTAACAATTAAATTTATATGTGGTTTTAAGGATACGCGACCTGATTTAATACAATTAAAGAATAAACAGAAATAGAGACAAAATTAGTGAACAAGGAAAAAGCAAACCGCCAATATTGAGTAATCTTCCTGTGTTAGAAGCCTTTTGAAATAAAATATGAAGCAGATAAACGAGCAAAGTAGATTATAGCTTTTTTATATTGATTGTATATCGTGTGTCTTTTACAAATGGGGCTATCTGTTTATATAGGAAAGGTGAAGAATTCTACACAAGGTAAAAATCTCATTTACAAGGTAAGATATTCCTAGAATTAATGGATTCAACGTCTTTATTAATTTGAGCCGTTATTCCCGCCGAGATGCTTGTATATCACAAGATTTCCGGTACTTCAGTTACGCAAATCTGATAACTTTACCATGGAATATTTTACCCTGATCGGCTTCGACGATCTCACCTCGAGCGCCTTGACTTCGAGCTTCATTCTGGCGACATATGGTCTCGGGCTTCTTATATTCGATATTCCGGTCTTGATCTCTCGGTTGGTGACTTCAATCGACGTTGGTCGTCGAATCCCAAAACCGGTATTTTCTATGCAAGCGATCAGGTTCAACCCCATACAATAAAGCAAATGTAACCTACCCATTTTACATACAGATGATGATTTCAATTAAAGTTTTTAACATCAAACTTATTATTCATTTGAATATGAGATCAAATTTAAATTTTAGTGGTTATGCACATATATGTATTTGTATGTTCCAATTCCGTATCAAAATATTGAATTCATTGTTCAAAGATTTTAGCTGCCCTCAAGTCTTCCCTGTAGAGCCGCCTCTCAAGTCTCACCTAATCCCATCCGGTCCCTCGCCGCCCCCCACACAAAAAGGAAAACACATAAAATATGTCGACAAAACTATATTATATTTCATGATTAAGACAATACAAATAGAGTTTGCTTTTCTGTTTTTGATTTACTCGAGGACAATAATTGAGTTATTAAAGTCCACAAATAATTGAGAGAGAGATAGAGAGAGTGTGTGTTACTTAATCATTGGGCCCAACAATAATTGTGCAAGAGACAGTGAACTCTCATTGTCCAAGTAAGCACTCTCCACGTTAGGCATCAGCAAAATTGCTGTCGAGAGAATTTGACTGAACTTTCTTTTCTGTTGTTGTTGTTTTTTCAATGAAGAAAACACAGAAAATTAATTTGAAAACAATTAGCATGTATTTTACCTTTGAAATTTATCTGCGGTCCTTGAAGTATTGCTTCCTCAATTTTAATAGATGTCTTAATTTGACTTTTATTTCTAAAAACTAAATTAACAATTAGAACTGTTAATATGTAGGAGGAACATGTAGGTTCCTATAACGAAATTCCTCTATCTCTATTAGAGGCATCAAAGTTTTACTTTTAATACGTACCAGAATTTAGATTAACTTCTTTACTCCCCCTCCCTCCCCCCTCCCAAACACAGTTTGAAAGTAAGGGTGTTAAGTGGTCCGAGGCCGGGCTGGGATCGGCCCGGGATTGCGGGGCCAAACGGGCCTCGCGGGCCGGTCCAAACGGGCTTGGGCCTTAGTGGTGCAAAAGCCCACCAAGGACCGGTCCGGACCAAGGAACCCACGAGCCCGGGACCGTTTGGCTCGGGACCGCCAGGCGGGCCTGGGCTGGGCCCAACAGCTATTTTTTTTTTTTTAAAAAAAAAAAATTTTAAAAAATGGCCAACGGCCAGATTTTTAAAATCTAGCCGTTGGGCCAATTTTTGCTTGTTTTAATTTCAGAAAAATAGCCATTTGGCCCCCAAACTTTGTTTTAACTCCAAACTTTTTATAAATACACTTTTTACCTATTCTCAACTATAAATAACCCCTCATTCTTTCATTTTTACTCACAAATTCTCTCAATCTCTCTCAATTTTTCTTCCATAATTGCTTACTTTGTTATTCCAATTTCGTGAAAAATTGTGAAGTTGGTGAATTGAAGTATTTAAGTCTTCAAGTCTTCAACGATATTCAATTTTCAAGAAGTTGTTCGTCATTTCGGTAAACTTGTTCCAACTCTTTAAGTTTTAATATTGTTGTTCTGCTTGTTTTATTTAGTATAATTATAATTAATATGGATTTTTCTTTGAAAAAATATTTTGTAGTAAGGGTAAGGGAAAATAAAAAATTGGTGAATCTAGTCGCCAAGCTACTACTCCTCCCCTTGTTACCCGTCCTCCTCCACCTGTTATTCTTGATAGTGATAACCCTTGTTTTCAATTTTCGGATAGTCAATTTTACCATGATGTTGCACCGGGTCAACAATTAGATGAAGTAATTGTGAACGCTCTTTATCTTAATCAAACTATATTTGAAAATGATGCGGAAAATGATGATTTAGATGAAACCCAGCCAGATTTAGATGATACACCTACTAGTCGTATTAATAACCCAACTGATGCGCCGCCTGACCCTTCTGTAGTAACCCCTACATTTAATAGAAGACCTGCTAAACGGGTCGAAACATCTCTTGTTTGGAATTTTTTTCCTCAACTAAGACAAGAAAATAAGGCTAAGTATAAAACTTGTGGGTCTTTGTTGGCTCATAAATTTACTGGCAACCGTAGCGGTACGGGTAGTTTGACTAGGCACATATTGAAACACCCTAGAGATAAACAAAGATATTACAAATGAAAGCTGCGGAAGAGGGGACAAGTATAGATACTGAGGTTCACCCTAGTGCAGGTTCAAATCTAGTTCAACCGGGAATTAACACTGCTACTGGTGGAATTTTATATTACGATCCAAATAAGGATCGTGAAGAATTAGCAAAAATGGTAACTGTTATGTGCTTACCATATAGTTTTTCTTCTGACTCCCATTTTGTGCAATATATTAGAAAAGTTTATAATCCTACTTATAAAGGATGGCCTCATGCAACCGTAAAGGCCGATATTTATAAATATAAATACGAATATGAATAATATTTGCGATATTTATTTACTCATATGGATTGTCGCATTGCTATTACTACGGATATAGGTAGAAGTGCTAATGACTGTGATTATCTAACCGTTACAAGTCATTGGATAGATGAGGACTGGATAATGCAAAAGCGCATTATTGCCTATAGAATTATTAACTCACGCCACACATGTAAGTTTATTGCCAACACACTAGCAGATATTTGTAGATATTTTTGTATTAGAGATAAAATAATGTCTGTTACAATGGATAATGCTTCTAGTAAGACTAATGCAATAGGCTTGCTTACAAGTACATTAAATCCCGCATTTACTAATATTTTTCATGTTAGGTGCATTTGTCATATTTACCATTTAATTGTTGGTGATGGTATGAAAGTGTTAAATGTAGAAATTGAAAAGGTAAAAATGGCTCTTAATTGGCTTTTTTACTCAAACCGTAGAAGTAGACTTAGAGATTATTTTTAAAAATATGATGAATTTGGCCTTAGGGAAAGAAAGGTTCCTAAACCTTGTCCAACTAGATGGAATTACATGTATGAAAGTCTAGTTCTCACCTATGAATATAGAAACCCAATTAGTGCAACCTATAATGCTCGTGTAGGTGATGGTGATGATGATGATGACGAGCACCTTACTAATCAAGACTGGACTAACGTTAAAATTCTTGTAGATGTTTTAGAACAATTTCATGTTGCAACAAATGAATTATCTGGGCAATACTATCCTGCTATTTCTAATTGTTTAGTTTATATTGCTGTACTTGCAAATTTATTTTCTCAATTTTCAGAGGGTGGGGTAATTTATGAACATGCTATTAATTCTATGAAATCTAAGTTTAAAAAATATTTTTTCCCTATCCCCCCTATTTTTGGCGTTGCTGCACTGTTAAACCCAACAATGAAATTAGGAGGTCCACACTTTTGGTATTCTAAAATTTATAACTCTTTATCACTTTCGCCTGAGGAATATGCTACACTTGGAGATGCACAATTCTCAATTAAAATAAATGCACAAATAATTTATAATGCCTATTAAACTGCCTTAGATCATGCTAGACCCAATATTCCAACTCCTACTTCGTCTACTTCACGATCATCTAAAAGAACTGCAGGTCTAAAAGCCCTCCCTGCTTGGACGGAGTTCAGGGGTTCCTAAGGTGAGAACATTGGTGATAGTTCACAACTAAATGAGCTTCAAGTGTATTTGTCGCAGGGACTTGAATCAGAGAATCCCGACGGATCCTTCGATGTTTTGGAATGGTGGAAGGACAAATAAAAACACTATCCGGTTCTTTCAAGGATGGCTCGAGATATTTTAACCGTTCAAGCTTCAACAGTGACAGCGGAGAGCGCTTTCAGTCAAGCGAGACTTCAAATTGGTGATCATAGAGCGTCGATGGGGGAGAGCTTGGAAAAAGCAGTACTCTTTAGAGATTGGATCCGTTCAGAAAGAAAAAATTTCGGACTTGCAGAATCACAACCGGATATAGACAAAGCTTATGAAGAAATGCTAGCGGAACTTGCGTAGGATGCGGCTTTGCCCGGAAGCGGTGATGAACAAGCCTCTTTTCCATCACCACCAACGAAAATTCCTCCGGACCTTGAAGGATTTATGAGATTTGTTAGAGATAATACATAGACTAATATGTAACTTGTATTTTGGCACATCTTCCTTAGTTTTTTTTCCTTTTAATGGTGGTATTAGTACATTGTTGTGCTCATTCCATTGGGGGGAGGAAGACTAAAAAAGAAAATGTATAGTCTAATATGTAACTTGTATTTTGGCACATGTTCCTTAGTTTTTTTTTCCTTTTAATGGCGGTATTAGTACCTTGTTGTGCTCATTCCATTGGGAGGAGGAAGACTAAGAAAGATATTGCCATTTTTTGTTAATGTCGTAATACTAAAAATTATAAGACATTCTCTTGAATATTTCTTTGCAATTTATTTTGTGTTTAAATATGATATAGTATATATATATATATATAAATATATATATATATATTATATATCTAATACATATATACAATATATACATATATACATATATAATATATGCATATATATGTATGTATGTATATATATATATATATGTATGTATGTATGTATATATATATATACACACACACACACATAATATACATATATATTGTATATATATATT
>MCJB01051232.1:10628-29162 GCA_002018475.1 Nicotiana obtusifolia | reverse complement strand
TATATATATATATATATATATATATAGATATATGCAATCTATATTAGTATATGCATATATAGTTTACAAGAAATTTCTCTAGATAAAAAAAAATAGTCCGGAACCGTTTAGGCTCGTTAGGCCCGCGGGCCCGGCGCCGGGGACCATGTGGGCTTAGACCCGTAATAGGCCGGTCCCTTACATATGGCCCGTTAAGTCCGGGACCGCCTTGGCCCGGGCCCGTTAGGCCCAAGCCCGTTTGACCCGTTTGGCCCAGACCCGACCCACTTAACAGCCTTATTTGAAAGCCAATGATCAAGCGCATGTATGTGATTCTTCTTCTTTTTAACAAGAAATAGTGTACTTGTCTGCACTTTGCGCAGTCGCTAAAAGCAATGCAGCTTATTATTGAAGTCATAATTTTTATTTAAAAAAAACATCATTTTACAAATCAAATAGCTTTTCATGATTCTTTTAGCGTCTTATTTCTTTGAAAGAAAGAACATTCGAGAAATATTACATGTTCAATAAAAACAACATGTTTAAATCAGCATATCAGAAAAATAGAAAATAAAAAAGTAAATGGAAAGAAAATAAACTAATGGTAATGTTAAAATCTGGAAATGTAAACCTGAGATGTAACTCACCTTTTTTTTTTTGGTCTAAGGCATTCTGATTTAGGAGCAGAGCTAGAAGCTCGGCTACAGGTCCGGCAGAACCCAATAATATTTGTTCAAATAATATATTTGTATTAAAAATTAAAAATTTATTAAATATATGTAAATATCATATTTAAAATCCGGTTAGTGCCAACTAAAAATGATAGAAAATAAAAACTTGTTTTAGAGAAAGAAAAGAAATGAAGAAAAAGATAAGGGTCCATGACTAATCAAAATGTAATAGGATCAAATTCCCTCGTTTCGAATACTTACCTTTTTCCTTTTCTTCATTTCTTTCGTAGATTTCCGTCCTATTTTTATCCTCTGTTTATCCTAAAATACGGGTAACAATTGAATTTGTACGTGGTATTAAGGATACGTGACTAGGCCTGATACAATAAAATAAATAGCGATGAATAAAGACTGATTTTAAATAAACGAGAGAATAAACAAACCACTAAGGTTGAATGACTTTGCTGTGACGAAATGAGCAATGAGAAAAATAGACGGCTTATGAAGAAGATAGCTAAAAATGATAACTGTATTACTGATAGTATGTTGTGTCTTCTACAATAGAATTGAGTTCTTTTTATAGGAGGAGAAAAAGGAATTACAGGGTAAAATATCCCTAAAAATACTGGATTCAACGTCTTTGATGATTGGGGCTGTGATTCCCGCCGAGATAATTGCATACCACGAGATTTCCGGCCCTACTATTACGCGAAATTGATATTTTTACCATAAGATGCTTTTTCCCAGACTGGTCTTGACCGCCTCATCTCGAACGCTTTGGCCCCGAACTGATGATGTCCGACCTCGAACTTCCCTTCTTGAAGCGCTGGTCCCGATCCAAAATAGACCGACCTCGGATTGTACCCAAGACCGATATTTCTTATGTGCCCCGATCGTATCCGACCCCATACAGATAGTCCCCTCGTTTGTTGGAGAGTAGTGACAAGAAATGAAATGAGGCGCGCCCTTCGAAATTAGGTTAAGCAACAACATACTTATTGAGCACGACACGAAGTTCGAAGCGTCAAATCACACAACCTAAAAAACGTCTCGCTGATGGGTGACGGCAGCATGATGACGCACGTGATCACTGTCAAAAAAGGTCCTTGCGTGTCCTAGCTGGCGACAAACCCTGCAACTTCTGCAAATGCCATTTAATGTTTTCTCATCTCGTGTTCCGAGTCGCCGCTTTTGAAAAGTATAAATAGCTCCTTCACTCTTTAACTTTCAGACTTTACGTTGTTCAAACCTTTCCTTGCTTTTGCTCTCTACATCTTTGCACCTCAAACTTCTTTCATACATTATCCTTTGCTTTTACTCTCATCTCTTCAACTCCAATGGCGAAAACATCCAAATCCGTCCCTCAAAAACAACAACCTTCTTCCTCTCAGCCTGCTAAAGAGGTTGAACCAGTTCCTGTTGAGGAAACTTCCACAGAGCCTCCCCTGAAAGCTTACGTACAGGTTGGATGCTTTATCGGCTCCGACTTCAAAGTGGAGAAAGCCTCTTTAGTACCTGGTCGGGGCGAACCGGTCTCCATGTACATTAGCTCGATCACCCACAAAATCCTTAATAGGGTGAAGATGGAGTGTAAAGTTGGCAAGGATGTGGTAGTCCCCTCTTCGAATGAGGCGATTACCACCCATGTAGAGGGTTACTTGAGCGTCTATACCTACCCCTTTACGTTGGGACCTTTGGACCCATAATTGTATCCTTTTGTAAAAGGTATAATGTTACCTTGGGCCAGGTTCATCCCTCCGCTTGGCGGATAGTTCACCTTTTTCGGTTCTTCGTGAGTAAAGTCTACGGGCACCCCTTCACCGTTGACTATCTACTCCGACTGTACAGTCCCCTAATGTTCCGAGTGGGGCTAATAAAACTCGCTCGCCGGGACAGCAACGCTCCGTTCTCGAGCATTGATGAGGACAAGGACCGGGGTTGATGAGGCGGTTCGTTCGAATAAGAACCTCGGACCTGATCCCCGCGGAAGACATGCTGTTCCCTGAGAGGTGGAACTTGAGACGTAATCGTCTTTTCCCTACTTAAAACCATCTGCTATTTTCCTTTTGGTATCTAACCGATATATTTTGTAAGGTGCAGCCGTTTCTCAAACGCTGGCCGCGATTCATCGTTTGGAGGAGTGGGTTCGGAAAGTGGTGGCTCAGAGGGCCTACTCGGAGCGAGCTTGGCGAGAAATATCGAAAGGCCTTTGGGAGGCCAAAAATCATGGTGAGCCCAACAATATTCATGTTCCTCTTTTCAAGCGATCGGCGTTATCATTAATTTTTCCCCTTTCTTCGTAGGTCTATCGAAGGATGCTGAGTTGAGGCCGGCACCCATTGATGGGGAAGCCCCTTGCCCTCCCCCTATCTCGGAGAAGGAGGGAGAGAAAAAGAGAAAAGAAGTCCCCGGTCCTTCAGAGCCCGGGAAAAGGAAAGCTAGGAAGGAAATGTTAGCTCGCAAACCCAAAATCACTGATCCGTCTATCCAACTGAGCGACGACTCCGAGGAGGACAAAAACCTCGATACTTTAAAAACGAACCACCTCGGAAAGTCCCCAAGCTAGCGGTTGATGAGGCTTGCATCCCTCGAGCAGAGGATCTCGATTCAAGGACGAGAACCGGGGTACGTGCCGGTGCAGGGGAGACAACACAAGGGATCTCGGACCTCCGAGAGACAGTGGATTCTCCCTCTTTTTCGGAGGCAACTCTGAATGAAGCCTAGGCTGCAAGGACGCACACGCTGAGCAAAGGCTCGGTATCAGTAGGAGCCTTTGAAAAGTTCTTTGATGGAGTGCTCAAAGTGCCGAGAAGGAGTCCCCCCGCCGAGACGAGTGGGGTGTCTGTCGGTCTTAAGCTAGTCGATAGATTTCCCGCTCCGAGCTCCAATCATGATCGGAAGAGGGTAATAAAGTTCACCATTTCCGAGGATGCTCGAGCTTTGGCTGCGCCTATAGGTGTGGCTAGCTATCTTCGTTGTTTGGTGACCGACGAGGATCAGGCCGCAATGGACGCAGTGGACTGGGCCTGTTTATTCAACGAAGCTCAATAGGCATCGAACAAGGTATACTCCCCCATTGGTTCTATTTGGCACCTGTTATCTTACCCTTAGATTTGTACGGACTGTTTTATTATGTGCACCTTGCAGTCTTCAGTGCTTCATCATGAGGCGTTCCTTCGGATAAGGGAAGAAATGGCACAAGAAAAGGCACAACTTCAGTGGCTCGAGGGGGAGATGTCGAACCTTCGAGCCGAGTTGGACTTCATGTGCAGGAAGCATGACAAAGCAATTGACTAGCTGGGGCAGCAAACCAACCGATTAAATCAACTCCGGTCTGCAGTGAGCGAGGCTCAGGCTAAAACCAACGAATGGATAGCCAAGGCCGATACACTGACTTCGGAAAAAGAGACCCTCCAAGCTCGCTTAGTTCCCTTGGAAGAGCAGGTTTCGGAGGCACAAGAAAAAATCGGAGTTCTGACCAAGAGCACCGAATCACTTCAATCCCAAGTCGAGATGCTTACCCAGGACCGGGATATTTTGGTGAATGAGCTGCAATCAGCAAAGTCTGAGGTTGCCACGTCCAAAGCCGACGCCGATGATTTGATAGCTCAATACAGAGCTGATGCCGAGACCGCCCAGGAGCAATCGAAGGTTTTGGTCAAATACACTAAGGGCCAGACCTGTCTCTCCGTCCTCGAGGAGCTACAAGCTCAGGGCTTCGATCTATCTTCTGAGGTCGATGAAGTAGCAAAGATCGAAGCTGAAGCAAGGAGGCAGGCCGTCCCTGAGGAAGAAGAAGATGGTTCTGACTGACGTTGCCTGTAAAATGATGTGTCGTTTTTGTAATTTGAATATATAAAAGGATTCCTCTATTTTGTCTGACTTTGTTCTAAAGTTTTTACATCTTGCAAACTTCCCTGCCTTAGCTAGGGTTTATTCCGCCATAGATTTCTTTCTTTCATGTTCGACCGAATAAGGCCCACATCTCGAGGGGACCTTGGTCCGTTAAGGGGCTGAATTAACCTTAACAGGTTTTAACCCGATTCGGCCTTAACCTTTTTATAAATTCGGAGTCGCCTTAACAGGCTTCGTTCCTCCCCGAACTTTTTTAGTTCGATGCGGCCTTGGCCTATTATGAAATCAGGATCATGCCTTAGCAAAATTTGGATCCCTTTCAAATTTTAACGAGTTGATTTGGCCTTAGCCATTTTAAAGAATCGAGGTCTTCCCTTGGAAAGCTCTAATCATCCTCAAATTTTAACTTGGTTTGGCCTTAGCCTTTTATAATTGGGATTGCCTGAGTAGGTCTCATTTCCCTTCGAGTTTTGTTAACCCGATACGGCCTTGGCCTATCAATCGGTTTTGGGGTTTGACTTAATAGTTCTTACTCCTCTTTGAATTTAGTGTGGATATTTGAACGATGTTAGCTCTAGATAGTGCAATGATAATCGAAGAGGCCCTTGGGCTCAGAAACAGAATATTGGTGCCAAAGAAACTTTATTAGCATTCATACGCTTGTACAACTTTACTTAAGGGGCAGATCAATCTATTCGGGCACGGTTCCTTTGACCGTTTGACCCTTACATAGGCTCCTAACGATCTGCGTGAAGTTCCCTTGAATTTGAAGTAGCTAAATGAAGATTTCGAAATAGACAAGCAATCTCCAGATGTTCAAGGTCGATCGAAGTCGAGCACCAAATTTCATTATCTTCGATGAGTGACCGATCTAAGTTAGCACGAATCCAGGTTGCCTCATTAAAAACCTTGCCGTAAAACCCGATTTGGGACAAAACCGGTCGAAGGAAAAAAGAGTGCAACGCGTGCTTTCTGTCTTAGTGTATCGTGTTTCTTGGCTCGAGGCCGTTCCATTTGCAACCTGCAGATGTTAGTATCGAGAAATAAAATAAAAGAAAAGATGAAATCTATTACCTTAACAATAATACCGCTTCAGGTGGCTCACGTTCCAATTGTTTGGCAGTTGCTTGCCATCCATAGTTCCGAGCTTGTAAGATCCCTTTCCGGTGACCTTCAAGATAGTATAGGGCCCTTCCCAGTTAGGTCCCAATTTTCCTTCGTTGGGATCTCGAGCGCTGGGTGTAACCCTTCTGAGTACCAAGTCCCCAATGTTGAAGTACCGGAGATGGGTTCTCCGATTGTAATATCTCTCAATGTTTTGCTTCTGCGCCGCCAACCGAACCAGAGCAGCTTCCCTCCTTTCATCCAAATGTTTCGGGCTGATGTTCATAGCCTCTCGATTTGATTCTTCAGTTGCGTATCGGAATCTAACGCTCGGTTCGCCTACCTCGACCGGTATCAGTGCTTCAGTGCCGTAGACTAGGGAAAATAGGGTGGCCTCAGTACTGGTTTTCTTGGTTGTGCGATATGCCCATAAGACCTCGGGCAGCATTTCCCTCCATTTTCCTTTTGCGTCGGCTAACCTTTTCTTCAAGTTCTGAATTATAGTCTTGTTGGTTGACTCGGCTTGACCATTGCCGCTGGGGTGATATGGAGTTGACAATATTCTCTTAATCTTGTTGTCTTCGAAGAACTTTGTTATTTTACTGCCAACGAACTGTTTTCCATTATCGCATACAACTTCCGATGGCATCCCGAACTAGCAAATAATATGGTCCCATGTGAAGTCAATTACTTCCTTCTCCCTGACCTTTTCGTAAGCCTGTGCTTCCACTCACTTGGAAAAGTAGTCAGTCATAAAAAGAATAAATTGAGCTTTACCTAGTGCTCGAGGGAAGGGACCGACGATGTCCATTCCCCACTTCATAAACGGCCATGGCGATAGGACCGAATGCAGTGTCTCTCTGGGCTGGTGAATCATCGGCGCGTGCCTTTGGCATCTGCTGCACTTGCGTACAAACTCCTTCGTATCTTTTTCCATGTCGATCCAATAATAACTGGCCCGAATTATTTTTCGAACCAAGGATTCGGAGCCGGAGTGATTGCCGCATGTTCCTTCATGTATCTCCCTTAAGATGTATTCGGTGTCTCCGGGTCCAAGACATACGGCGAGAGGGCCTCCGAATGTTCTTCTGTATAAGGTTCCGTCGTCGGCCAAACAAAATCGGGCTGCCTTTGTGCGTAACGCCCTTGATTCTTTGGGGTCCGATGGCATTTTACCTGAACTAAGATATTCCAATTATTTGTTTCTCCAATCCCAGGTCAAGCTTGTTGAGCTGATTTCGGCATGGCCTTCTTCCACCACTGACCTCAATAATTGCACGACCTTTTCAGAATCAATTTCTTCATCTTCGATCGATGACCCTAGGTTGGCGAGGGCATTGGCCTCACTATTTTGTTCTCGTGGTATGTGCTGTAGGGTCCATTCTTTAAACCTGTGTAGCATGACCTGAAGCTTGTCCACATACCTTTGCATATGCCCCTCTCTGACCTCGAATGTTCTATTTACTTGGTTGACTACGAGGAGGGAGTCATATTTCGCCTCGATTACTTCTGCTCCCAGGTTTTTGGCAAACTCAAAACCTACAATCATACCCTCATATTCTACTTCATTGTTAGTCAATTTTACTATCTTAATAGACTGTCGAATCGTATTCCCGGTTGGGGGTTATGAGTACGATGCCAAGCCCCGATCCCTTCGAATTTGAGGCGCTGTCTGTGAGAAAAGTCCACACTCCCGAAGGAGTCCCCGATTCGGTCATCAGCTCTGTCTCAACCTCGGGGATAAGCGACAGTGTGAAGTCGGCGACAAAATCAGCTAGTACTTGAGACTTGATCGAGGTTCGAGGCCGATACTAAATATCGTATCCGCTTATTTCGATGGCCCACTTGGCCAATCGACCTGATAGATTAGGTTTGTGCATAATGTTCCTAAGTGGGTAAGTTGTCACTACACATATGGGGTGACATTGGAAGTATAATTTCAACTTCCTAGAGGCACTCAATAACGCGAGTGCTAATTTTTCCAAATGTGGGTACCTAGTTTCGGCCTCCCCTAGTGTTCTACTGATGTAGTAAATGCGTAATTGCATACCTTGTTCTTCTCGGACCAGGACCCCGCTCACTGCTATTTCTGACACAGCAAGGTAAAGGTACAACTGCTCACCTGCTTTTGGCGTATGCAGCAAAGGTGGGCTAGAGAGATACCTTTTAAGCTCTTCCAACGCGCATTGGCATTCTGGTCCCCATGAGAGTTCATTCTTCTTCTTCAGCAAGTTGAAGAACTGATGGCTCCTGTCGGATGACCTCGATATAAATCGGCCCAGGGCTGCTATCCGACCTGTCAGTTTCTGTACAGCTTTCACACTGTCTACGATCGTTATGTCTTCGATGGCTTTGATTTTATCGGGGTTGATTTCTATTCCCCGGTTCGAGACCATAAAGCCAAGGAACTTTCCTGAGCCTACTCCGAATGCACACTTCTCTGGGTTCAACTTCATGTTGTACCTTTTCAGGACGTCGAATGTTTCCTGCAAATGACTCAAATGGTCCTCTGCTTGCAGGGACTTAACATGTCATCAATATAAACTTCCATCGTTACTCCTAGTTGTTTTTCGAACATCTTATTTACTAGGCGTTGGTAGGTTGCCCCCGCGTTTTTCAGCCCGAAAGGCATCACATTATAGCAATAAGTGCCATACTTAGTGATAAAGGATGTTTTTTCTTTATCATCCTTATCCATTTGTATCTGGTTATAACCAGAATAAGCATTGAGAAAGCTAAGAGTTTCATGGCTAGCGGTAGCATCAATCATGCGATCGATGTTGGGCAAGGGAAAGGAGTCTTTGGGACACGCCTTGTTTAGATCTTTATAATCTATGCACATCCTAAGCTTATTTCCTTTCTTAGGAACTACAACTACATTTGCTAGCCATTCCGGGTACTTAACTTCCCGAATGGACCCTATATTCAAAAGTTTAGTTACCTCGTCCTTGATGAATGCTTGCTTGATTTCGTACTAAGGCCGGCTCTTTTGCTTGACTGGCCGAAATTTTGGGTCACTGCTCAACTTGTGAGTTGTAATTTCCGGCGGTATCCCTGTTATGTCAAGGTGGAACCAGGCAAAAGAATTTTCGTTAGCTGAAAGAAATTTAATTAATTTGGTCCTGATTCCGGAGCTTAAGCCTGAGCCCAGGTATACCTTTCAATCGGGCAAGTCGCTGTAGAGTGAAATCTGTTCGAGCTCTTCGACCGTTGATTTGGTCACATCGGACTCATCGGGACCGATAAATGACCAGGGGACCCCGTAATTGTCATCTTCGAGCTGGTCTTGCTCACCCTCGTTTGTTGAAGGCGGTGTCTGTGATTGCTATTGGGTCTTTTGAGAAAGAACGGTCGGTTTCGGTACTGTCTCTTCCACTGCGAACATTTCCCTTGCTGCATGTCCGTAAATGGTTATGAACCCCTTAGCTGATGGGAATTTCAACATCTGATGTAACGTCGAAGGTACAGCTCCGATATCATGAATCCAAGGTCTTCCGAGCAAGGCGTTGTATCACATGTCGCCCTCAATCACACAAAACTTTGTTGCCCGAACAGTATCGGCGGCGTTAACCATCAGTGTTGTTTCCCCTTTGGTTGTTTCACATGCCATATTGAAACCATTGAGGATTCGAACTTCGGAGATGATCTGGTTTGTCAATCTAAGCTGCTCGATGACCCATGACCGAATTATATTAGCTGAGCTTCCGGGGTCGACAAGTACACGCTTCACTCGAGTCTTGTGTCCGAGCATCGTTATCACCAAGGTATCGTTATAGGGCTGTACAAATCCTTCTACATCTTTATCACTAAAGCATAAGGCTCTTTCCGTCGCATAATCCCGAGTACGCTTCTCTCGGGTGATGGATATCATAGTACGCTTCAACACCGGGCCTTGTGGTGCATCTACCCCTCCGATTATCATGTTGATCGTGTGCTGAGGTTCTTTTTGATTTGTGGGCCTGTCTCTGTTTCCGTAATGGTTCTTGGCCCGGTCGCTTAGAAATTCCCGAAGGTGCCCTTTTTCAAGCAACCGTGCTACTTCCTCCCTCAGCTGCCGGCAATCTTCCGTTTTGTGTCCATGTGTACCATGGTACTTACATGTTAAGTTGGTGCCTCTTTTGGCTGGATCCGATTGCAGCGGTCGAGGCCATTTGGTATCTTTATTGCGGCCAATGGCAGATACGAGAGTCGCTGAATCAACGTTGAAGTTAAAGTCGGACAGTCTGGGCGCTTCTCGATGATTAGCGGTTCTTTCGAATTTATTTCTTGGCAACGGTCCTTGATTATTTTGATTAGGATCGTTCCTTCTCTCCTATCTCGGGGACCTTTGTCTTCCCGGGATGGCCCTTCGATTGCCAGGGTACAGTCGATGCCTATCTCTGTTCGACCTCGGCTCTCGATAATTATCTCTTAGAATCCGATCATGAGTTCTGATAGGATAAGCGAATCCCGAAGGGACTCCGAGCTGATCATCTTCGACCCTGATCTTTGATTGATACCGATTGTGTATGTCCGCCCAAGTGGCAGCGGGGTATTCGATCAAGCTTTGTTTGAGCTATTGAGAAGCCGTTGAACTTCAGGCATTGAGCCCTTGAGTGAAAGCCTGTACGGCCCAATCATCGATGACCGGTGGTAAATCCATTCGCTCCATTTGAATGCGAGGTACAAACTCCCTCAGCATCTCGTTATCTCTTTGCCTGACTTTGAATAAGTCTAACTTCCGTGTCTCGACTTTAATGGCACCTGCATGAGCCTTGACGAAGGTGTCTGCAAGCATGGCGAAGGAGTCGATGGAGTTCAGAGGCAAGTTGTGATACAAAGTCATTGCTCCTTTAGACAAGGTCTCCCCGAATTTTTTCAGAAGAACGGACTCAATTTCGTCATCTTCGAGATCGTTTCCCTTTATGGCATGTGCACGCCGTTATGTGTTCATTCGAATCAGATGTCCCGTTGTATTTGGGGATTTCTGGCATGCGGAACTTTTTTGGTATAGGTTTTGGGGCAGTGCTCGACGGGAAAGGCTTTTGTACGAATTTCTTTGAGTCCAAGCCTTTCAACACCGGGGTGCTCTTGGAATCTGGTCTACCCTCGAGTTATATGTTTTTACTTTCTTGTCATTGGCTTCAATTTTCTTTTCGCCCGATTCGACTCGCTTGGTCAGCTCCTCGAGCATTTTCATGATTCCAGAACTTATCCCCGACCCGCTTTCATCCGGTTGTGCTGCAGTCGGTTCATTTTCGGGTACAACTCCTCGAGAAGAACCGGCTTCGACCCTGTTCGAAACCTGACTGCGACTTTGCAATTGGGCGATGGCTGCTTGTTGGGCTTGTAGCATGTCGAATATCATTTTGAGGCTGATCCCGTCCCCTTCATTATTTTGAGTTCTCGAATGGTGTTCTCCCCGAACACTGTTCGATGGCCAGAAGTCTGATCTACATCAACTGCCATTTGAGAGTTGGCATCGGTTGGAACCTCATTACCGAGCATCACATTATTGTTTTCGCCCTGGTGGCCGAACTCATCATTGATGGGATGTGAGTGCGACATGACTATATTGTATCCTGAAAACAAAAGATTCTGCAAAGAGCAAGCGTAAAATAGTGTGTGACAGAAATTTGTATCAAACGTTCACTATTATCCTTAGCCCTACGGTGGGCGCCAAACTGTTTACCCTAAAATACGGGTAATAATTGAATTTGTACGTGGTATTAAGGATAAGTGACTAGGCCTGATACAATAAAATAAATAGCGATGAATAAAGACTAATTTAAATAAACGAGAGAATAAACAAACCACTTAGGTTGAATGACTTTGCTGCGACGAAATGAACAATGAGGAAAATACACGGTTTATCAAGAAGATAGCTAAAAATGATAACTGTATTACTGATAGTATGTTGTGTCTTCTACAATAGAATTGAGTTCTTTTTATAGGAGGAGAAAAAGGAATTCTACATAAGGTAAAAAACCTAATTACAGGGTAAAATATCCCTAAAAATACTGGGTTCAACGTCTCTGATGATTGGGGCCGTGATTCCTGCCGAGATAACTGCATACCACGAGATTTCCGGCCCTACTGTTACGCGAAACTGATATTTTTACCATAAGATGTTTTTTCCCAGACCGGTCTTGACCGCCTCATCTCGAACGCTTTGGCCCCGAACCGATGATGTACGACCTCGAACATCCCTTCTTGAAGCGCTGGTCCCGATCCAAAGTAGACCGACCTCGGATTGTACCCAAGACTGATATTTTTTATGTGCCCAATTGTATCCGACCCCATACATCCTCTTCTTTCGATCTTAATTTAACCATCCAAACTCCTGACGCGATCAGAATTATAATAACTCGAATCTTAAGTAATGAATGGGATCCTCGGAAGTTAAATTACAAACTTTATATGGGGTGAAATTGGTTGGTTATGGGTTGCTGAATAGCGATGTGACAAGTGGAGCCGAGAACAAATAGAAGTTGAATCAGTAAATAATTGGTATCTGTTACGAGATACATAGCCAATACATAGTGAATTTCGAATGAAGCATAATCGATGGCAAAGATTCGGAGGCTTGACATCAAATATCATTAAACAAGCAGTCGTTACAGAGAATATTTGCATTCAAAACCAGCCGCTATGGACCCATCAATAACATCTTTATTCTCATTCAACAAGAGCTTGATTTTAGGATCTTGCCCCCCTAAAAATAGCTATAAATATCATATTGATGACTCTTGTAAACGACATGAAACATTCTGCACACAAAAACTGTATTTCACTATTTTACGCTCAATCTGAATAATTTTATCATTGCTCTATTATTGTTACTATTCTTACTTCAAGAAAGACCGAGCTCAAACTCAGGCTTGTTATTTTCTTTATTTGCTAATATTATTTTTGTCGTATTTCTTTATCATTTTTGGATCAAATCGATTCGCTTCTCTATAAACCATGTTATAAATTAAACTGTACCATTTTACGTGTAAATAGTTTGGCGCCCACCTGGGGCATAAATAGATGCGTTATTGCTTTGATCTATTCGTTTATTACTAACAAGTTTTGGTTCTTTCCTTAGTATAAATCAGATATGAAAGATAATGGTGTCAACAACACACACAACGTTGAAGCACGCGTTTAACAGGAATAATTGTCCCGGCGTGATGACTCAATCAGCGAAACCCGCAACGAAGGGGACAAAATAACTCTGGTTCACGAAGGTCAGTATCCTCGTCATGTGCGGGACCCAACTCCTGATGATGTGGAGGAGGAAAATGTTGTAGAGACAGTCACACTACCAAGGAAACAATAGAAAACAATCATGAATCATCTCTCAAGGCAGGATCTGGTGATGACGGAGTTAAAACAAGCATTGATAGGTACTTCTAATAACGCGAATGTAAGGGGTCCAATCCCTCCTAGTGTCCCCATAAAACAAATCGGCTCAGAGAATTGATAACAACACCCCAAGGGGCAAAGTCGGTTTCGACAAAGCCGGATGGATTGGTAGCGTATGTTGGAACAATAACGAGAGTGATCCTTTCAAAATCGAGCTCGTGAGATTCATGAGAGAAACAAATGAACGGATGGATCAGAATGCGAAGGAGTTTCACGCTTGGATGGATCAGATTCCGGGTGCATCACCAGTGTTAAAGGTTCAAGATTCAAAAAAGTAAACGCAGTTGCCATTTAAGCCAAGTGCAACACCAGAGTTAATTCCAAAGAGATTCAAGATGTCGAACATACCAAAGAATGATGGGACTTCGGATCCATAAGAGCACATCACTACCTACACTACGGTGGTGAAAGCAAATGATTTGGCTCAACATGAGATCGAGTCGGTCCTGTTGAAAAAGTTTAGTGAAACCATCACGAAAGGAGCCCTGACATGGTACTCCATTTTACCTGAACATTCAATTGCTTCTTTTGAAAAGCTTGCAGATTCGTTCATTAAGGCCCATGCTGGAGCAAGAAAGGTTCGGGACAGAAAGGCAGACATATTTAGAATTTCGTAGGGCGAGTCCGAGTTGCTGCAAGAATTTGTGATCCGATTCCAGAAGAAAAGGATGATGCTACCGGCAGTTCCAGGCGAGCGGGACCCAGAGGCATTCACGAAGGTCTAAACCTACTATTTCCGATGCCTCCCGATAACTAAAGGAAAGTTTTCTCGAGTTTCAGGCAACCACATGGGTAGATGTCCACAACCGCTACGAGTCAAAGGATAGAGGATGACTAACATGGATCTTCGGTGCCAACCAAGGGGCGGGGTCGTGATAAAAATCAGGATAAGTTTAAAAATGACTCTGATGCAGATCGGAGGTCCTCCAAAGGCCGTTTGCCATATAAAAGGACCGATGGGCGCAACATTAAAGGATTTCAGTCATCGGATATGTTTTCTCCCGACAGAAGGGCGGATCGTGGTCGAAGCAACAGGTCATTGCAGGAAAGGGAGATGTCGGGGTCCCGGTACTCTGCATATCCCAGGTTGTCAGATTACAACTTTAACATCAGCCTGGTAGAAGTGGTGTCGGCAATGAGAAATATCAAAGAAGCCCTGTTCCCAAAGCCGATCCGATTAGATCCTAGCTCCCAGTTTATGGTGTGAATACCATGGGATTCACGACCATAAAATTGAGGACTATTGACATCTTGTTGAGGAGGTCGCGACTTTGTTAAAGGATGGCCATCTTAGAGAGTTTTTAAGTGATTGCACCAAGAGCAATTATGGTCAGAATTGGGACAATGTGAAGCCCTCAAAGATAGTGGCAGGGTCACCTTGGATGACAATTAACATGATCTTCGGAGGAAGCTAGGTAAATGGGGTAACCTTTTCAGCAGCGAAAAAAATAAAAATATCGGTGACTCACATCAAGAGAGACCGGGAATTCTCGGAGGACGACATCACCTTCATGAAGGAGGACGCGGACGGACTTCTTCTGCCATACAATGATGCTTTGGTAATATCTCTCATTGTTTTACATTTCAAAATTAAGCGTGTTTTGGTTGATCCAAAAAGATCAACCAACATCGTCCATGGAGAGTTCTGGAGTAAGCGAAGTTGACTGGGAATATCATTCCGATGACAAAGCTCCTAGCTGACTTCAACTTGACAACCGTGACAATCAAGAGATTTCGGTACCCACTCACGCCGAAGGCGTAACAAAGACCACCATGTTCGAAGTGGTAAATGGCTACATGGGCTATAACATGATTCTCAGATGGTCATAGATACACGAGATGAAGGTCGTGCCCTCGACATATCACCAATTGCTGACATTTTTGACTCCAGAAGGTATTAGGCAAATAAGAGGAGATCAGCCAGCTGCAAGGGGGGGAATACGGTGACCGTTTCCAGTAGCATGGGAAAAGAGTCCAACAAATAGCTATTACAGGAAATGATGCCCTCTCCCTTTCCAAATGAAGATGATAAGGGCGAGGAGTCAATGAAATCCTACTAGGTTTCAAGATATTTTCAGGTACCAGAGGAGACCAATGCAACCAAGTCGACTGTAGAGGAACTCCAGCAAGTGGCTGTGTTCGAAGAGTTTTTAGGGAGAAAGTTTCATTTTGGAATGTGGTTAAATCTCGAGCTCAAGTTAGAGTTTATAAATTTTCTTAAAGCTAGCGTTGATTGTTTTGCATGGTCACACTCGGATATGACACATATCCTGTTGGAGATTGCGGTCCACAAGCTCAGCTTGGATCTGAACTTCCCACCGGTTAGGCAAAAGAAATGCCCGATAGCAGAGGTCAGGAATAAGTTTGTTAAAGAAGAGGTAACTAGGCTGCTTAATATCCGTTTGATTAGGGAGAGGTAAAGTATCTGGAATGGTTATCCAAAGCAGTCGTAGTACGTAAAAAGAATAACAAATTTAGGATGTGTTTTGACTATAAGGATTTAAATAAGGTGTGCCCTAATGACTCATTACCATTGCCGAACATTGATTAAATGACTGATGCTACTACCGGTCACGAGTTAATGAGTTTCTTTGATGCTTATTCTGGGTACAATCAGATTAGGCTGAACTCGGAAGATTGGGAAAAAACTTCTTTCATCACAAACTTCGGCACATATTGTTCTTATGTGATGCCTTTTGGTCTTAAGAATGCCGGAGCCACTTATTAGAGGCTCATTAAGATGTTCTAAAAGCAGATAGGAAAAATGCTTGAAGTGTATATTGATGACATATTAGTTATGTCATTAAATGCAGGGGATCATTTGAAACATCTCAAAGAAACTTTTGACATTCTAAGGAAGTATAATATGAAACTCAACCCCGAGAAATTTGCACTCGGGGTCGGCCACATAAAGTTATTAGGATTCCTTGTATCACAAAGAGGGACTGAAGTTAACCCTGATAAAATCAAAGCCATCGAGGACATCCTAGATCAGCTAACAAGCGTGAAAGAAGTGTAGAAAATGAACGGAGGATTGGTAGCTCTAAGCAGGTTCATCTCAAGGTCTTCGAAGTGACACAATTTATTTTCTCTTTTGAAGAAGACAAATGACTTTCTATGGACTCAGGAATGCTAGCAAGCTTTGAAGAACCTAAAAAGGTACTTTTCTGACCCTCCGTTGTTGTCGAAACCAGGGGAAGGTGAACAACTACTAATTTTTCTAGCGGTCTTGGAGGTAGTGGTAAGTGCCGTTCTGGTTCGAGAATATGAAGGTACGCAATTTCGTGTTTATTATATTAGTAAAATACTATCGGGAGCTGAGACACGATATCCGTACCTAGAAATTTTGGCCTCAGCTCTCGTGATTGCTTCTCGAAAGCTTAGGCATTACTTTCAGTGTCACCCAACAGTCATTGTGACGACCTTTCCCTTAAAGAACATCCTTCATAAGCATGAGTTGTCAGGCTGTTTTGCAAAACGGGAAATTGAAATTAGGAAATTCGACATTCAGTACAAAC
Organism: Nicotiana obtusifolia; assembly: GCA_002018475.1. Taxonomy (NCBI): domain Eukaryota; kingdom Viridiplantae; phylum Streptophyta; class Magnoliopsida; order Solanales; family Solanaceae; genus Nicotiana; species Nicotiana obtusifolia. The sequence continues at coordinate 12,646 of MCJB01051232.1, read as the reverse complement.
CGAGGACTGCAATCAAGCCATGAGTTTTGGCCAACTTCATGTCTGACTTCAGTTTGAGGTAAATGCCTTTGGATGCTAAGAAAGTAGTGTTGTTGTCAGGAACGACATCAGGAGTTTGGACTTTGTTTACGCAAGGAGCTTCCAACGTAAAAGGTATTGGTCTCGGGATAGTTTTGATCACGCTATCGGGGGAGAACCTAAGGTAGGCCACTAGAACTGTACCGTTAACTAACAATGAAGCCGAGTATGAGGTTGTGGTTGCAGGACTTGAACTAGCCTGGGGGCTAGGTTCTATGGTCATTGGAATAATGTGTGACTCCCTGTTGGTGGTAAACCATGTGTATGAGATTTTCGATAAAAAGGAAGAACACATGCAACAATAGTTCAACAAGGCTCAGGCGTTGCTTGCACCATTCAGATAATGGTCAATTATCCACATTCCGAGGGAAGAAAATATGGAAGCAGATGCATTGGCTAATTTGGTGTCATCCACGGAAATGAAAGGATCTGACCCCGATATAGTCGTCCAAATGCTACATTTAGTGTTGGATGTGGACGACTACTTTGAAGTCAATTCAACCAACTTAATTTTGGACTGGAGGAACAAGTTCATTTAGTATCTCAAGCATGATAAATTACCCAAAGATCCAAAGGCGTCCCGGGCACTGTGGACCAAAGCAGCTTGCCACTACCTCGTAGATGGGAAGTTATAGAAGAGATCGTTCCAAGGACCAATGGCTCGGTGTCTAGGGGCCTCAGAGGTGGACTATGTGATGAGAGATATCCACGAAGGAGTCTACAGAAATCATTCCGGTGTAGACTTGCTAGTTCTCTAGTTGGTCAGGGCTAGATATTATTAGCCCCGAATGGAACAGGACCCAAAGGCATTCGTACAGAGATGCGACAAGTGTCAACGTCATGCACTGCTATTCATGAAATGGGGGATGGACATAGTTGGACCTTTACCGCTGGGCCCCGTAAAGGTAAGATTTCTCTTGGCTTTAACTAATTATTTCACTAAATAGGTTGAAGTAGGTCCATACCAAAAGATCGGAGAACGTGAAATGGTTGACTTTATATGAGACCACATAATCTGCCAATTTGGAATACCGAAGAAAATCGCATGTGACAACGGGTCGTAGTCCATAGATTCAAAAGTCACAAAGTTCTTGGAAGGGTTAAAGATCAAAAGATTCACTTCTTCGTCGTACCACCTGAGAGCTAACGGACAGGAGGAATCAACCAACAAGGTAATTATTCAAAACCTTAAAGAAGAAGATGCAAGGGCAAGTGGCCCGACGAGCTACTGGGTGTAATACTAGCATACTGGACAATGGCAAAGTCGAGCACGGGAGAAACTCCATTTTCTCTTGTACACGGCTCGAAACATTTGATACCGGTGGAACTGGGGGAGCGACTTTAAGGTTTTCCCGAGCAAAGAATAGGCAAACAATGAAGCTTTGTTGGTGAAGCTAAACTTGCTTGAAGAATGCTGGGACCTAACATACATAAGAATTGTGGCTCAAAAGCAAAGGATGGCAATGTATTATAATCATAGGGTGAATCTCCATTATTTCAAAGTGGGAGATTTGGTTTTGGGGAAGGTCACATAGAGCACTCGGGAGGTCAACGCCGGGAAGTTGGGACCAACATGGGAAGTTCCTTACCGGATTTCGGCTATCACGGTAAAGGATCATATTAATTGGAAAATCAATATGGTGTCAAACTACCCAGCAATTAGAATGTGACTTACCTCAAAAGGTATTATTACTGCTAATTTCTGCCGACAGTGAAAGTATGTGCTGCACTCTTTTTCCCTTCGACCATTTATTGTCCAAATCGAATTTTTATGGAATGGTTTTTTTTGACGTAGTAACGAAAAGCATAATACAAAGGATGGATAAATAATTTTTTGCTCAATGGAAAGCCTCACTCCCATTGTTAAAAAGGATTATTTAACCGTTCCAATGTTCGAATTTGCATACTTCATATTTCGAACACTTGGTGGGGGGGGGGGG
>MCJB01051232.1:0-10608 GCA_002018475.1 Nicotiana obtusifolia | reverse complement strand
GGGGGGGGGGGGGGGGAGGAATAATATCTGATACGACATCAAGAGTGCCACAAAATTGGGGACTGGAAATCGGGATCAATGTTTCATCAGGATCGGGGATTGTAGGATCAGCCCCGTAGAAAAACGTTGTACAAGTTAGCCCATATATTGGCAACTTTATTTACATAATGCCTATGTACTTATAAAGATAGAGGGAATAAAATAAAGTCCTTTTATTTTTATCTTATTTCTTTTTCCACACAGTGAGTTAATTTTATCGTTTGAAAGTTAAATAAAACATCAAATGCTTGTGCCGAAATGAAAAGAAGACGTCCTCTTCAAGAGCACCATAAACATAAGTGTAACCACCCAACCAATTGTTATTCTTTCTAGATCCTCATTCCCTAATTAAGACTCCCCGTATGTGCTTCTACTATTTTATAACTTTCGATGATGTTTGGTTTGATTTTGGAAGGGTTCGGGTTGAAATAGGAACATTTAATTCCTTAATAATGGCCTAAGATGGCCAAGTTTGACTTGAGTCAATATTTTTAGTAGATTACCTTGAAAACAGGATTTGATGGTTTCCATGTGTTCGTATGATGATTTTGGACTTAGGCGTGTTTCGAATCGAGTTTTGGATGATCCGGGAGCGTTTCGACGCTTAATGTTGAAAGTTGGCACCTTGAAGGTTTTAGAGTTTCTTAAATTTGGTTTGGAATAGGCTTTGGTGTTATCAAAGTTCTTTTGGGATTCCAAGCTAGGTAATTGGTCCATTTGGTGATTATGACTTGTACGCAAAATTTGACATCATTTCGAGTTGTCTAAGTATGATTCGACACGTTTGGAGCTAGATGAAGAAGTTTTAAGTTCGTAATTTGATTAATTTAGTTTTGGAGTGTGATTCTTAGTTTCCATGTTTTTTTATGTGTTCCGAGGGTTCGAGCAAGTCCATATTATTTTTATGGGCTTGTTGGTGCAGTTGGATGAGGGCCGGGGTAGCTCGAGTGAGTTTGTGACCACTCTGAGCTAAGACTGAAATTGCTGATGTGATGGTTTTGGTTTCCTTCTTCTCGACCGCAAAGGTGGTCTCACGTTCGCGATAAAGGAATTATGGGCTGGGGATTTTCGTTTTTCGTGTTCGCGATCACGCTGTCGCGTTCGTGAAGGTTTATGACCTGTGGCCTTCACGTTCGCGTTGGATGGCCTGTGTTCATGTAGAAGGGGAGAGGGCTTTGGGGTCTGTGGTTCGTTGCCCTTCGCGTTCTCGAAGGGAAGGTCGCGTTAGCGTAGCATGGGCTGGCCTGGCCTTCGCAAACTTGAGGGCCTAGCCGCGCTTGCGAAAGGGCTCTTTTAGAGCCTGGCCAATTTGGCCTTCGCGATCGTGAGGCCCATTTTGTCTCACGAAGAAGGGAGACTTGTGCAGTAGCAAGATTTAAATCGAGACTTAGGCTTATTTTTTCTCATTTCTCTTTGGGTTGGCCGATTTTGGATCTCTTGGAGGGGGATTTTTCACCTAGCATTTTAAGGTAAGTGATTTCTACTTAACGTGAGTTTGATGCATGGATTATGAGTAGATTTTAACATGTATATTATGAAAATCATGGGATTTAGTTGAAAAACCTACATTTTAATAAGAATGAGATTATATAGAAAAAATGATTATGGAGTGAAATAGAAATTATATATTTGTGTTCGTGAGGTTATGGGTAACATTTACTTACAAAACAATTTCGGAATCCGGGCATGTAGGAGAATTTTAGGAATCTTCTAAATTGGGTTTGGTAATTACACTAGTATTTATATAAACTTTTGAGCATATATTAATTAGTTTGTACAACTTTTGACTAGTTTCAGATTACTCGGTACTGATTTGAGGCTATTAGTATGATTTGTGGCCCGGATAGAGGACTCTAAAACGAGGTAAGTTTCTTGCCTAACCTTGTAAGAGGGAATTACCCCATAGGCGTTTAAATTGTTATTTGTTAATAATTTGTGGGTGCTACGTACGTACAAAGTGACAAGGGTCCATACTTATCTAAAAATCATGTTATGTACGGGTAGACATAGGACTTTAGTATGCAATACTTGCACTATTTGAACTCAAATTGTTAGTTTAATTACTTGTATTGATAAGTAAAAATTGATTGGAGATTATGTTAGACCGAACTTCATTACTTAGAGATTTGGCGGAATGTTTAATTATTGATGAAAAATTTATGTTCCTTTATGGGCTTATCTTGGGGCTGTAAACATATATTTCATAGTTCAAAGAGTTTCCCAATTCCTATGGATCAGGCTGAACGTCTCGGCAATATTTATATATAATGAGATGCATCCATGGATCGAGCCGTACGACCTTGGTAGTATATGTACACGATTGTGATGGATCTGCCATACAGCTTCGGCATAACTCGTACATGATGTCACTAGGAGTCCGATTCTACTCGATATTTCCTTCATGACTTGAGAAATTATAATTACTTGTTGGCATTTATTTGTTGAAATTAGTATGTGATATTTGAGGACTTTTAACTTATTATTTATGTTAAAGACACTTATTTATTGCCTCTAATTCCATTGTTACTGTTGTATCTCATGCCTATTTAAAATTCTTGCACTTTATATATATATTTATCACTAGTAAGTGTTGATGTCGACCCCTCATCACTACTTCTTCAAGGTTAGACTAGATATTTACTGGGTACACGTTGTTTACGTATTCACGCTACACTTCTAGTGTTTGTCCAGGCGCGCATCCGCATTACCCGGAGGCCTAGTGGTAAGCTGATGTCCATGCTCTATTATGCAGCACCCGGAGCATCTTCTTGTTGTATTTATTATTTTATATATATTCTGCTTCAGACAGTAGATGTAGGGGTTTTTGTATAGTCTACTAGATGCTCATGCACTTGTGACACTGGGCTTTGGGTATTTCTATTAGATGTTCATGGCTTTGTCTATTAATATTACTACTTCACTCTCACATTATATTGTATGCCTATTATATTCAGCCTTCATGGCTCTAAGGCGGGAACCAAGCTCAACGTTGGCAGTTGAGAGAAGCCGGTTTTGCTCCGTGGCCCTCTTAAGCCTCTCTTTCATTCTGGCGCTCTTCTCCTCGGAAGTATTGGCCTCCTCGATTTTGGAGCATAAGTTGGCCTTCAAGTTGTTAATTCGTTCCTCGAAGGCAGACTCACGCTAGACAGTGGCAACCACAGCTTCATGATGATCGGTCCACTTAGCCTTAGCCTCTTGAAGATTTTCATGTAAATCGGCAGCTTCTTGGATGTGGGCCAATCTATCTTGCTCGGTTTGCAGCAACCAAGCCTCGAGCTTGCTCATCTGTTCAAGTTGAGCCTCTAGCAATGGGAGGTACGCGACTAGCTAATTTCTTTCAGCCAAAAGTTGATCCCGTGCGGAAAAAAATCCTTGTTTATCACAAATCAACTTTTGCAAGCTCTGGGAAGTAAGGAGATTGGCCTAAAAAAAGGTTAGGGTTAGAGTTAACACAACAACATGTAGGCAATGAAGAAGATAGAAGGAAATTAGGATGATACATGTGCCACACAGTGCATGGTGTTCTTTATCAAGCACTCCCCAGAAAGGGAGCCCATTTTCTTCCAATCTGTCTTCGAAGCTAGCAGCTTCAGATAATTAGCGAGCTCCACCGGCTTGGATAAAATATGATGGCACTTTGCTTCCCTCGAGGATTTTGGGAAGGGGTTGAGTAATTTTTCCCTAAGTTCCCGTGGTCAGGGGACCAAGGGGGAGAATAATTCCTTTTATGAGCAGCTAGTACCGGTGGAGGTAATGCAGTTGGTGCTGTGGCAAAGGAGCAGCGGGTGTTGATGGGTAGGGAGCTGTCAGCGTAGAAGGAGAAGAAGCAGCTGTGGTAGAAGGGTTGATGGTTGTTGCTTGCTTAGTGGTTGGGGGGCAGAAGAGACCCAGGGTCTGAACTCCTTGGATCGGAGGCATAAATAGGGATCATGAAGCGAGAATCAACATTCTAGACCAGGTCCATCTCACCCCAAAGCGCATGAATTTCCTCTGATGGTGGCTTTTGAAACCCTCTCAGCTGAGCATCTGGTTGAGCTAATGAAGATTCTTTTTTCCTTTGAAGGGGAGCCTCTTCATCACTGGCTTCTCCTTTGTCAATGCCACTGTGGCCGACTCATTTTGCGTCTTCTTTACCCTATTCTCTTGAGTCCTAGCCGAAGAAGAACGTTTTTTCTTTGCTTTCTTGTTCGGGAACTGGGGACTCCGAGAGGAGGCACCCTCATTGGAGGCTCAGATAAATCCATGAGCTCTGCTCCGGGAAAGGGCATTTTGCAACACCCTCCTGGCCTCCTCGAGGTCGTCTAGGGCGTCAACTTCAGGCAAGTGACGGACGCTTGGGAAGCCCTGCATAAGGCAAGAATGGAGTTACGAATTTGTTCATGATATTTCTTGTGTTCTAACAAGGATAAAAGAAAGGACTTTGGCTTACCACAGTGCTTGGTCTTCCACCCGTATTTGGGAGCCATTTCCTTCCACTGTCAGGATGTAATGTCCAAAATTTTCTGAACCCATTGGCCCAGACCTTGAACCCGTGGTGGTTCCCAATAGGTAGCTTAAACGAAGGGAATAGAAAATCAACAAAATAGGAAATCATCATTTTACGAAGAAAAGAAGCAAATAACTAAAGACTTACGAAAAAGGATCCACGACTCTAGAAAAGCTGGGGTTGTGGTCGGGATGATATCCTCTGTAGCAATAACGATGAACCGTTTCATCCATCCACAGTCATTGTCATCATCTACGCTGGTGAGGAAGGCGTGGTGACCACGCTTGCTGAAGTTTAATACTGCTTCGCTAAAAATCTTGGGAGAGTAAATGTTCATCTTATGTGCAAGACTTAGGGTTTCCCCGATTTCACTGCACAATTGACGAACGCAGTCACCTTCCGCTATATAGATGGGCCTACTTGAGCTAAGAAAACATGATATCGGTGAAAACATTTCAAAATTATTAGGACGAGCCCTTCACTCGACCCCAAAGAGAATGGGCCCAAGGTAAAAGAATACTTATAGACATACGTAAATTCCTCGTTGGAGTAGGTAACGTGCTCTACCATATCTGAGGTGAGGATTTTAATATTGGGGTAGTTGAAGTCCTCCTTCACAGTTGGAATTCTAGAAAAAACAAATGGAGGAGAGGTACCTGCGAACTGGCCAAAATCGGTGGCCTTAAGAAGTTGCAGGAGGGGATTTATCTCGAAGATCGTTTGTAGTACTGAGGTGAAGCGGTATGATGGTGTTAATAGTTGGAAGATCTGACTCAATATAGTACTGGGATCAAATCGATTCACTTGTCTATAAACCACATTATAAATTTAACTGTATCATTTTACGAGTAAACAAACCTAAATCTATCACATAAGATTGACTGAGAAACTTAGTAAATTCAACTGGTTAATCTGATATTTATTTAACCTTTTAGATATAGCACATAAGTTTTATTTTGTGCAATTGAAAAGGTCTTGATATTAGTAATTGGGAATAGCACCGAGATGAAAAATATATACCTCGCTGGAGTCTTAATAAGAAAATCGCTTTAGAAACAGAAGATTAGTGTGCATCCACTTAGAAAAGGAATAGAAAAATATCTCAATTTATTGTGCTTATTTTTCTTCCACCCCCCACACAATTCACAAATCCTCCATGAACACATAGTTCCTTTTAACCTTGTTTTACTATATTAAGCTGTCATTTACATATTGTATTTCGATAGAAATGTCAAAACTTCTAAATCTAAGTAGTTACTACTATAATAGAATAGAGAGTGTGAGTCGAAGTGCTGCTCACGACGGACTAGTGGTAGCTTATTACTTATCACTCAATATAGAAGGGCTAGACATAAATAAGGATTACCATCATTTTGACGGCGCTTAATTTGCCTAAATTATTAGGATATCTAAAGAATAAAAAAAGATATGAACTTTAACATTGTCAGAAGAGGAAAACATCAAGATAGTAATTGAAGATAAGATAAAAATAAGGGGAAAAGGCAAAAATTGCCCCTGTAATTTTGTCTATTGTTCACGTTTATTCTTCATTTCGAATTCGGTCCAAGACTAACTCCACCACTAATAAAGTAAACACATTTACCCTTTATTCTAACGGAATTCCAGGTGGCAAAGGCCTCAACATTAAAAACCCCACAAATACATATCCATCATTGAATTGACCCTGTTATTATTAATATCCGTTTAACTCAAACCTAAAATTAGTTCGCCTACCAAACAAATAGTCATAACCCTGTTGACTATTCATATTTTTTTTCATTTATTTGGTTGTGATATACAAAAAGAGAGAGAAAAACAATAGACCTAGGGTTTCTTTGGAATTTGGTGTCGATTGTGTACTAAGGTACTAATTTCTTCCAATAAGTATGGATTTGATTGCCTTCCTAAGTAGTTTGTCTTATTTTGATGCTTATTTTGTCTTAGGATTTTATGTTTTAGTTATTTTGCATAGGATTTATTATGGTTTCCATTGCATGCTTAGTTATGTATTCTTTCAGCTATGTACTCTGTTTAATTTTTTGTATTGTTATGTTTTAGTTGTATGATTAGGGTTTTAAGCTCATTTTGTTTTCTGATTTCTTAGTTCATCTTCAACGAATAGTATAATATTTCGTTATTCTTTCAAGTGGTTTGGGTTATGATTTTGATTGGGAATTGGTGTAATTTGGTTTATTGTGCAGCTATTTTGATAATGTTGTACAATTGAGATTCTGATTTAGGGTTTCAACTGCTAGTAGATCCCTTTTTGTATAATGTGAGGAAAAAAGTGTCCTATAGGTTCAAAATTATTTGGATTTGTTGGTTACTGCCAAAATCTATGGGTGTATGGTACCTTATTAGACATGGAATGCTGTTGTATGCTTTGTTTATTAAGGTGGAATAGTTAATTTGTTTTCTTGGTTATTGAAGTTGAGACAAAACATACCCCTTCAATGTGTTGCAGACCGCTACTTTGTGTTTCTTTATGCATCTATATTTGTACCTTTGCTGCTTCTTTATTGAAGTTGGTGTCTTGTCCCTTTGTAAAGGTTTATTTTTATGGTGTTTTTATTGTTTTACACTTTGTTGGCTTCTTACTCTTTTTGTACTTCTAAAATACTTTGTAGCAGCTCACCACTATTATGTAGTGTGTTTTTAATATGACAGCTCGCTAGTTGTTGTTTAGTTTGCAACTTCCATTATTAAATTGGGTCTAATATTTCATCATGGTGGAAGTGGATTACTAAGAAACAAGTGTTATACTCAAGGAAGGTTGTGCCCAATGTTGAAGGTTATGAATCGATTTACCGTCTTACAATTTTTAGCAAATGAATTTACTGATAAGTTGAATTTTGTGGGGCTTCAATAACTAATAGTTACTGGTCTTTCTGGTAGATATTATGAAATAGATGGTGAGGTGGGAGTTATGATCTTGTTGCATTTGGTCAGTACTGAGTTTAATGTTATTCACTCATTTGCTATAGATGAGTATGAGTTAACTATTAATGTTCCTAATATAGTGCATCACTCTGAGGCATTTACAGCTGAACTTGATGCTAGTTTAAGTGATAGTGATGAATATATCTTCCTTCAAACTCTTCATATAGTGATAATAGTAATGATTCTGATGAATTTGAGACACTTCAAAAACAAAGAAAGATTGACATAACTGATAAATTGATTGACTACAAGGAATGCGACAAGTCTATGACATTCAAATCTATAGCAGAAGCTAGGAAATTTATCAACATGTATTCCCTTGCTATTGGATATAAGTTAGAACAAGTAAAAATTGACACCATAATGCTTAAATACACGTGTTAATGACTGCCCCTTTGTTTGTCACATTTCCAAGGATTTTAGAGGTCCGTGGTTAAATTCAAGACCCTAAAGGCATCGCACTATAATGACTTTCCTTAATTAAGACTTCCCGTATGTGCTTTTACTATTTTATAACTTTTAAGGATGGTCAGTTTGGGTTTGAAAAAGTTCGGGTTGAAATCAGAACACTTAATTCCTTAATAGTGGCCTAAGAAGGTCAAGTTTAACTTGAGTCAACATCTTAGTAAACGACATCTGGGACTTGATGGTTCCAATAGATTTCGTATGATGATTTTGGACTAATTAATGTGTACGGATATTAATTTGGAGGTACGTAGGTCATTGTGGCTTGGATTAACGAAAGTTGAAAACTTGAAGGTTTGGAAGATTAAGAAATTTGACCGGGAACCGCTGGTGTAGGATGTAGATTTTGAACTTTAGGATGGACTTCACCGGTTTTATTTTAAAGGGAAAGAGGAAGCTTTGGGTGGACTCCCCATTCATTTGAAAGAGAAGATCACCAAGATTTCGCGATCATAGATTTTTAATTTTGAAGTTGATGTAGGTCTGTTGTGTCATTTATGACTTGCTTGCAAAATATGACGTTAATCGGAGTTGGTTTGATAGGTTTGGACATCGATTTTAGAAGTTGGAAATTCATTAGTTTCAATAGACTTGAATTGGGGTGCGATTCGCGTTTTTGATGTTGTTTGATGTGATTTGAGACTTAAATTATGTCCGGAATGTGATTTAGGACTTGTTGGCATGTTTGGTCAAGATCCCGGGGGCCTTGGATGGGATTCAGATGGTCGACAAAGCTTGGTTGCACGTCGGCAAAGTGCTGAAAGTTTTAGGTATCTGGTACATTCGCACCTGTGTGGGAATGGCCGCAGATGCGGCACCGCAGGTGCAGTGCCTTGGTCGCTGGTGCAGAAAGGAGGGTAGTCAGTGAGGTCCGTAGAAGGGAGTGTCTTTCTGCATAAGCAAAAGCACTTCTGCGATGAGGGGGTCCGCAGGTGCGGAATGTGGCTGTAGATTCGGGTGGTCAGGAGTCGAGTGTTTTCTGGAAATGTTGTTGAGTGACCGCAGAAGTGGTTTCGCAGAAGCATAGATTCTAACCCCAGTTGCAAAAATCGCTAGACAGTTGAGTGCATTTAATTCGGGACTTATTTCCACATACTTTTACTTGGTCTTGAGTGACTTTGAGAGCACTTTTGTGGGGGATTCTCATCAACATCACAAGGTAAGTAAATTCCACAAATTTTAAGTTAAATACATGGATTATGGGTAGGTTAAACATGGAAATTAGTAAAATTTATGGGATTTTGTGGAGAACCTATGTCACGACCCAAGCCGAAGGGCCGCGACTGGCACCGGACCCTACCCTACGGGCGCCGGCGTACCCTTCATCTAACTTTTCTTATTATCTATAAGGCTTGTGATATGCATATTATCTCGAATAATAATTATAATGATACGTGACATTATACCATGATACGATCATACTTATATACATAATATAGCCAACAAGGCTGCAATGCAGAACCATAAAACAAAATACATACGTTTGCCGACAAGGCAATTCAACTGTACATAAGTCAACCCATCGCTTGTCTATGCATAAATTGACACTTGTCTATGAGCCTCTACAAAAACGTACATAATGCAACCTATGTCGGAACAGGGCCCCGACATGCCCATAATGCCTACAACAAAATGCATACCAAGACTGTGGCAAGTCCGAAGGATGGATCTCGCCAATATCTGCTGAACTGGGTAGCCTACTGTGGTGGGGGAGCTTCGTCTATCTGCCCGCTCGGACCTGCAGCACGACATGCAGCGTCCACAAATAAAGGACGTCAGTACGGATAATGTACTGAGTATGTAAGACAGGAAACATAATGCAAGAACAATAATAAGCATCAGGGTAAGAGACATACAACCTGTACCATCTGAATGCCTCTGAGGGCGACTAACCATGTCATGCCTGACATGCATATGCATATACATACATTTATATCCTTTTGAAAGTCATCATATACATATATGCGCCTCTGTGGGCCTCCTCATCATCTCATACATATGCCTCTGTGGGCCTCCTTATTATCATACCCAACTGATCAGTGATTGCACAATAGGTGCCATACCCGGCCGACTATAGCGCGGCTCTGTAGAGTAAAATAGCTGTCGACTATAGCGCGCTAAGTAGAGTAAAACATATACATATGTATAGTTGCACAATAGGTGCCATACCCGGCCGACTATAGCGTGGCTCAGTAGAGTAAAATAGATAATGCATGCTGGACTCATAAGAGTCATACTACCATGGTGAAATAATAACATATCAATCCTCCCATAAGGGGGGAAACAATATACGTACTGCTACCTTCTAAGAGTAGAGTATCTTTGGGGTTCGTTCAGTGCATTGTGTACAGTCAGAGTCGTGAAAAAGAAGGAAAAGGATAGTCTCACATACCTTGCAATACTTTCCAATCTCAAGCTATGAAACTTCCATGACTCCTTAGTCTACAATAAGAGAAAGGACACTATCGTTATCGTTTAAGCGTCGTAACTATTACGTATCGACTGTAACCTATTTTGCGATAAAACGGACAGCACCTCCCCTATATATATGACTTCACACAAGTCAAAACAGCCACCAAACAGCCAAACAACATCAATAAGAATCATATTGAACCTCCCAAAACAGTCCACACACAAACCAATCACTTCATACGTACAATGGCCACTATAGTCGTGTC
>MCJB01051231.1:11626-36580 GCA_002018475.1 Nicotiana obtusifolia | reverse complement strand
TATTTTTCAAAAAATTTAGAAAAATATTTTCCACGAAAACATTTCCGTTATACCTAACGCACCCTAAATACATCGACATTTGCACATACACAATACGTAACTGCTTGCGTTTGCTGCATATTTTTCTATACATATCGACGTTTGCACATGCACAATACGTAACTGCTTGCGTTTGCTGCATATTTTTCTATATATTTTTATTTCATATGCTCCTTCTAATCTGGTCATCTGGACCTCTTCTAAATTACTTACAAACTATAATTCATCCTAAATGATTATAGGAACTGAGTTTTTTTATATGAGGTTTTGGTCCAATCACAAAATTATAAATCTAATAGAAGTGAAAGTATCCGCGAGGTTTTTTTTTTCTTCCCCAGAGCCAGAAAATACTAAATGAGTTCTTGGATAATAATAATGAAAAAGTTTACATAATTAGAAGAACATGAAAAAGAAAAGTTGTTTCTTAATCCATTTTTAAATAAAAGCTACGCATTTAGAAGTACCATAAGTACTTCTAAAAATAAATGACAAAATCGGAAAAAAAAATTATTTAACTCCCAAATAGTAAAAGTATCATATAAAATGATATCTAAGGATTAAATGTTCGAAAAGTCTAATTCAATATTTTTTACCAGTTCTGTTTTTTTTTTTTTTCATTTTCTAGTTTACATATTCGGAATTTTACGAGTTCCAAAGTTATGAGTTTTGAGGTTTATGTGATTGGAAGTTTGGGGGTTTAGAAATTATAGAATTTACGGGTTCGAAAGTTTAGCGATTTGAAAGTTTATAGAATTTGTGAGTTCGAAAGTTTGTTGGTTCGAAAATTTGTGGCTTCATATTTATTGCATCCAAATTATTTATGAATACTCTTGAGAAATTATTTTGCTTAATTTACATACCAAACATAAAAAATGAATAAAATTACTACTTATTTTTCAAAAAATTTAGAAAAATATTTTCCACGAAAACATTTCCGTTATACCTAACGCACCCTAAATACATCGACATTTGCACATACACAATACGTAACTGCTTGCGTTTGCTGCATATTTTTCTATACATATCGACGTTTGCACATGCACAATACGTAACTGCTTGCGTTTGCTGCATATTTTTCTATATATTTTTATTTCATATGCTCCTTCTAATCTGGTCATCTGGACCTCTTCTAAATTACTTACAAACTATAATTCATCCTAAATGATTATAGGAACTGAGTTTTTTTATATGAGGTTTTGGTCCAATCACAAAATTATAAATCTAATAGAAGTGAAAGTATCCGCGAGGTTTTTTTTTTCTTCCCCAGAGCCAGAAAATACTAAATGAGTTCTTGGATAATAATAATGAAAAAGTTTACATAATTAGAAGAACATGAAAAAGAAAAGTTGTTTCTTAATCCATTTTTAAATAAAAGCTACGCATTTAGAAGTACCATAAGTACTTCTAAAAATAAATGACAAAATCGGAAAAAAAAATTATTTAACTCCCAAATAGTAAAAGTATCATATAAAATGATATCTAAGGATTAAATGTTCGAAAAGTCTAATTCTATATTTTTTAAACAAGTGGATAGTATTACACAAAGTTTGTCTTTGTTACCCGCCATTTTAATTTAGGAAAAAAGGTCATATATACCCTTCTATTTTGGTATATTATTTATATCTATACTCTGTTATACTATCAGATCATATTTATCTTTACCGTTAGTCAAGTTTTTTAAAAATATCCTCCACCTAATGGAAAGCCACCAAAGTTAAAAAAAAAATAAATAAATAAATTATTTTCTTTAAAAACTCAGTAATAACCTGTTAAATTCCTTTATTTACTGCGCTTCTTCCTCGCTGATTAGTCATCTCCTTCCTAGTCACTTGTTGAACTCAAGAAGTGAAAGACATAAAAATCCGACAACCATATATTCATTTATATGCTGAGTCCCAATTCTTTTAATATCTTTATGGAATATTTATTATATTCTAGCTGTTTCAATTTTCTTTTCTTCTAATTTCTCTCTTTATTTTTTCCCACCATTTCAAACTGTATCGAGTATTTGCCATAATTTTTTTTCACTATGACTTAAGTGTTTAAAGCATCTTATTAAATTTTTATTTTTTTAATTTTTTATGAACGACATGAAAAATAAAATTATATTGAATTATATAATTAGTCGTTACAACTAATCCTATTGAATGCCCAGAATACCAAAATAATAGATACATAAGTTCACAAAAAAAATTCCACAACTCTTCGTCGTATCGAAATCTTCCAAAGTGCTAAATTTTTGGACATTATTTGTATGACCTCTAGAATTGCCAACATGAATATGATGTTGTCTCATTGAGAACGATCGAAAAGAGGTCATTGCAGGTCATAGTGACTAGAGATGTTCCAAGAACATTAGTCAAGATGTTCTGAGTTGAAACATGTTGGATGAAATATCCACCAGCCTCTTGAGTTGATGGTCGGCGATGACTAGAGAAAGATGAGATTGGCAGCGGCGCGGCTGGGGGAGATGAAAGCCCTTTTGCTTATTTCCTCCATCTAAATTTTTCTTTAATTAAGCATCTTATTAGGTTGACAGCTCTCAAGTATTAAGGCAATTATCGAGATATTTCGTCCTCTAATAATGAGCCTTTATTAATAAGTATTTACGCACTTGCTTTTCTTATTCTGCTTTAAGTATTTTGGAGCAACGAGTAATTATCGCCAAATCACGCCTTAAGAACCAAAGTTAGATTCCAAGCTATGAGGTGGGATACTCATAATTCTTAGTAACAACTGAACTTATAATAAATAAAAATTAGAAAATAATGAGAGGTGATTCAATTTAATATCAAGCTACAATCTAAGGATTGTCAATTAACTTCATGCGTGTATTAACCAAACACAAGTACTGTTAAAGTATGTATCAGTCGTGACTAACATACAAATAAACTGTCAATTATGCATTACATCAGACAAAGGAATACCATATTATAACCACAAAAAAATGCAACCGAAAGTGATAACATGACATCCTAATGCCACCTTGAAGAACTAAGAACCAAAAATATAAGTTTTCATTAATGCTAGTGCCACCATCATTCTCGATCTCTCTCTAAAAAATAAAATGTATTAAAACGTCTTAGAAATCTAGTTTTCATAGTTGTATATGATGGCTGTAACGGGTTATGGGTTAATGAATTTTTTTAAAATAATTATTTTATTGATTTGATGGCTTTTCGCTGACTGGAGGGTGTTTTGAAAAAGTTTGATTAACAATAAGAATAAATATGATCCGATAGTATAACTGAAGATAGATGTGATCAATATACATAGTAGAGTGGTATATTCCTTTCCCTTAAATTTAAGATATGATGTTAGTCAAAGAGGACTCATTGAATTGAAAATTGAATAAGCTATATACTGAGCCCTCTCCACTTTAATATATGAGTATATTTTGGACAACTTGCACATCACCTCTATACCCCAACCCAACTTGCTCCGGCCCCGGGTCCTTCCTTTCTATTCCTCACGTAGTATTGTATATTTATGTATCATTACACCTACTTTGGTCTTCTGTTCATATGGGCTTTTGCAGAATCACAAGATAAGGAAGCTAGCTAACTTCAAAGCATCCACAAGGTAATGTTTTTTCTCCCCGTAACCACAAATTAAAAAACCAAAATTGGGTTCTTAAATTATTTCTTAACTTTCTAAATTTCTGCTTAACTAGTTGAATTCTTCAGAAAAAGCCCTGCTCGATTGGTTTATGTAAGTAGGTGTCTGCTAATTCAGTTCCATTCCAAGTTAATTCATGGCATTTCATTGCAAGTAAACATTTGCGATTTCTCGTCTATTGTCAAAGTTACTTGTCATCTTTGTCAGTCCCTTTTGACGGCAGTCTGGTGCACGAAAGCATCCCGCATTTTACGCAGGGTCCGGGGAAGGACAGCATCCCAAGGGTGATGTAGATAGCCTACCTTGATTTAAGCATCAGTGTCAGTCCCTTCTGATGTTGTTCTTAAACTAAATGGCCTCTCCTATGAGTTGGTTCTCATTTGAGGAAATGAGTTCTTTGAACAAATATTGGAGCTATAGTTTTCACAGGTTTTTGCTTGGGGTTGCCTGCTGCATTTCATTTGTTCGCCTGTTGTACCTTCCGCAATCCCATTTTTACATACAGTTTCTCCCCTTGGTATCTCCTGTTTAGATTGTCAACTTCTTTTATTTAGATGTAGGTTTAACCTGGTATTGCAGTGTATTGATTTTCAGGTTCTGTTGCATCGCACAAAATAGATTTAATTAATGAAGTGTCTATAGTTGCTTTTGAGAGGGTTCTTGAATTTGTAGTTCCAGATAGTCGTGTCCTTGTTTATTCATAAAGCTCAGTAGTTCCTTACACCCACACTTCATTTTCCTCTATCTTGAGAGACTAATAAAATCTGTGTGGGAAACATATCTTGCCGGCGTTGCTGATTACGTCCTTTTTTCAGTTCGTTCATTTCTTCTTTTTGTTTTTCCTTCTTGTTTTCCTCTTTAACATACCTGATCAACTTCTTCATTTGTGTTAGCTAATATCATATTCTTCGTTTAACTTCTTCAACCTATTCCAACTTTAGTATAACTTGTAAAGCCGATGATTTTGTTGTGGTTTCACTTCCAAGAGAGTGTCAAAGATCAAATAGGTTTTATCTTGTATGGTTGCTATACATAACACATTCCCTATTTGGCTCATCATATGTTGTGGTTTCCCTTCCTTGAGAGTGTAGTTGTTTAAGTAGGTTCTCTTCTTCCTATCCTTAACTATGTGTAGCTCTTACCTTAGCTAGCTCTTGTTTCTTGTTCCAGCAAGTCAGCCAGAAAATATGGAAGAGAAGAGTGATATTGCGAAGGATATCACAGAAGTAGTTCCCTTTCTGAGATTTTTCTTGGTACTCTTTACATCTCTTTTTAACGTCAAATCATCTCATTTTGTTGTCTTCGGAATGTAGCTTATTGGAAACACCCCTATGGTATATCTCAACAAAATCGTGGAAGGTTGTGTTGCCCAAATTGCAGCCAAGTTGGAGTCAATGGAACCATGTTCAAGTGTCAAAGACAGGTTATCTTTCGATCGCCTGATCCAGTTTCTTCTTAGAAACTTATCTTTCTTCCTGTTACTATCGTGTACATTGTACTTATCTGAATTTGAAAAATCTTCCGAAATTTTCACCTCAGTTACTGATATGTAGGATGGCATACAGTATGATCAAAGATGCAGAAGATAAGGGCCTGATTACTCCTGGAAAGGTTGGTGAAATTCGTGTGAGTATACCTATTAGGAGGAAAAAGTAACAGCTTGAAGAGATGTTATACGATTCCCAAATACTTCACAAAATTTGATGTGATGATTAAAATAGGCTCAACATAATTTTCAAATGTTGAATAATGATTATTTGCCTGAAAGGCTGAACTGAATTGATTTCCTTGTTTTTTCAAATGTTGAAATACTGGCGGCTGAAGACAGTCCTCCTTGAGGTAACCAGTGGTAATACTGGCATTGGTCTTGCATTTATTGCCGCAGCTCGTGGCTACAAACTCGTGACAGTGATGCCAGCATCATTCAGTCTCGAAAGAAGGATTGTTCTTAAAGCTTTGGGTTCTGAGTTATACATCACAGATCCAGCCAAAGGTATAGATGGTGTGCTTCAGAAGGCTCAAGAGATACTAGATAAGACGCCAAACTGTCACTTCTTTCGTCAGTTTGAGAATCCTGCCAATCCAAAGGTATCTCCTTTACAGATAACTTGTTCATTTGTTATAGAAACATCATACTTATCAAGCATCCATGTGTAGATCCATTATGAAACAACTGGACCAGAAATATGGGAAGGCACAGGAGGGAAAGTTGATATTTTTATTGCCGGGATTGGAACTGGAGGCACAGTGACGGGAGCTGGAAGGTTCTTTAAGGAGAAGAATCCAGAAATAAAGGTTAGGTTGTTTGTGAGTGGAATGATGAAAAAAGAAGTGGCTTCAAGAGGGTCGACAAAAGAGGGACGAAAAGTGGTTATGTTCTTTTCCCTTTTTGTCTTGATTTCTCATTTTCTTTCCTTCTTTGTCTTGCGTGCAAACCAGGTATATGGCATAGAACCAGCTGAAAATGCAATTCTGAATGGAGGACAAAAAGGTCAGTCAAATTTTTTATTTGCCCGTACTAGTTGTCTTGTCAAATTGATTGGAGCTGTGCTATCATTTTCATTATTTCAGATACTAGTTGGAGGAATTGAGCACAGACTCTTTTGGTTCTTTCTTAAAGATGCATCTTTTTGCGAACACGAAACACCAGCACATCTCACCATCTCATGATAAAGCAGTACCTTCTATCGTAGTTGTATTATTTTACTTGAGTAGCATTTTCAAACCAAACACTACCTCATTCAAGTTATTACCCTCTTATATTTTAGCATCCAGGTATCTCCTGCATGCATTATATTGTGGCACTAAATGGACTACTCCTCTGCTAAATAAAGCTATTTTGCTAAAGATTAAGTACTGCATCTTTTCATCCAAACTTTTCTGCTGCGAAAAGTTTCCTTCTTTCTGTGTCTTCTCAGAATGTCCAGCTAAATATTGAACCTAATATGTTATACATTAGTTCTATATCCTCATTGAATAAACTGTTTTGCCAGCTCATCTCATACACATTGTTTTCATCTCTACTTCTGCGAATTATTATTTATCATAGACTGATATGTGTAATTAAATGTATTACCATTAAAGGGCCACATAAAATCCAAGGAATTGGTGCTGGTTTTGTCCCAGCCGTTCTCGATCTCAGCATCCTGGATGAAGTTCTTCAAGTAAGGCAGTAAACCATATATATAGCAGTCAGATTTTATAAACATTTAAATTTCTGTTCAATGTGTACAAGATTATTCTATCAAGCCTATGTATCTTACAGATAACTCTCTAATCAGATGATGAATCTGCTATGATCTGACCGACAATATCAATTTGGTTAACATAAAACCAATGCATTTACGACTCACATAAGCAGAGATATAAAGTATGGGAACATAGACCAGTTATATATGTAGGATAAAGTTAGATATGTCATTTATTGACAGTCTTGTCTGAATTTCCAGAATATCTCCCTATTTTTCAATGTAATATCTTTCCAGCTAACTCTATCTCTGAAACATATCTATTCTCTAATCAAAGTAAATTCATTATTGCATGATTGCATCCTCTTTATGTTTCTTATGCTGTTGATCTTTTGGCTTCCACTGGGGTTGCTATATTTCCTGGTATGATAACAGCTACTGCTTTTATTTGTGTTCAGGTATCTAGTGATGAAGCTATTGAAATGACAAAGCTTCTTGCATTGAAAGAAGGTTTGCTGGTAAGTTCACCAGTCCATACATGTCCTTCTGAGTCTAGACATTGTCCTCCGTTTCATTTGCGATGTGCGTTCTGATATGATCACAACTATCCTTCATTTTGCTCCTGTAATATTTTCAGGTAGGGATATCGTCGGGGGCTGCAGCTGCTGCAGCGGTAAAAGTAGCAAAAAAGCCAGAAAATGCTGGGAAACTCATTGCAGTAAGTTGGATCTATTTCTGTAAGCTGATAGCACTTTTTCTGTGTTTCCTTGAATTTTTTCACTGTCTAATTATTCATTTAATGGGATGAATGTGTATTAGTTGGTTCTGTGTTCTTTTCTTTTCCTTTCCCCCCCTCTTTCCTATACAATTAGTCATTCATGGACTGTTCTACTCTAAGCAGGAGTATTTTACTTTGTACTCCCTCTGGTTCATTCCATATGCGACGTAGTACTTGGCATGAAGGTTAATACTGGAATTTTCTAGTAATTGTTCCACTACGGTTAATGAAAAAAAAGAGAGTAACTTTTTACTTGTTGGATTGAAGTATGATCTATTGCGAACACAAGGAGAAATCTATTTTAGGTGAATTAGAATGCTTGAAGTTTGTTGGTCGTGTGTTGTTCAACTCATGTTGAACATTAGAGACACCTCTTATAGAAGAAAGAAGCAGTTGAATATTTTAACACAACGAAGATGATAAAGAAATGATAGGAAGTCATATTATATGCTTAGGTACATGATTGCTGTAAACATTTACTAGATAATAATAGGTAAGTAATAATTTTTACTGTCATACAAATCTTACTTAAGCATTATTCTGTCTCTTCTTGTATGTGATGGAACTTCTAGAATCCACATCCTAGTTTTCAAAACAGAGGTCGCTTGCAGCTAAGATGGTATTGTAATTCTATATGCAGGTTATCTTCCCCAGTTTTGGGGAGCGTTATCTCTCCACCGCGCTGTTTGATTCTATTCGAGAAGAGGTGCAGAACATGACTTTTGAGTAACTTTATGCTTCTGTGGACCAAGTGATAGGGAATTGAAGGAAGTTATATGTTGTAACTTGAGGTTAAGTAGAAAATACGACTGAAGTGTTTCCTCCTAAGCAGGTGAACTATTTTTCACATATACAAATACTCACTATTTAAAAGGTATAAAGAACAACTATTGTTCGCCTACGATATCAACCTCTCTTGCTACAGTGGTTTGTTCCGAGTTCCTTGGTTTGCCCTTCCAGGCTTGACTCCAGTCTCTACGGGCTCAGCAATAGTTCTTGGGCTGGGCAACCAGCTTGAGGCTATTCCTGCGGCTGGACTTCATCAGTCTAAGCTTTGCTTGTCTTCTTTGTAACTTACATGACATTTACTAGCTTTAACCTCTTGTTTTTTCTTTCAGTTACATTTTCCCCTCAAACTATCTTTTGCGGGTATTTAACTTCCTTAGATTTTTAAAAATCTACCAGCTTAAACTTACAAATTGTTTAACAGAAAAGAAATTTGCAACATCGCGTATTAGGAACTATGTAACAGATTAAGGCAGGGACACAAATAATTTCTTGCTAGTGTTGCGCAACACTTGTCACGGAAAAAAGAAAGAAACAAAGAAAGAGTTGCTACTTTAATAACGAATGAAACACTTTTCAGATTGCAAGGGAAAGTGAAAGCTTTCCAGCAAACTGTTTGGAACTAGATAATTACTTCTGTACAGTGTAAAACATTGCTAACTCCCTGGACATGCACAAGAGTCAGAAACGAAGAAGTACATGCTCTTAAGAGAACTTAAAATACTCTTGAACCCTTGCACAGAGGGAAATGAAAAGAAACTGACTAGACAGATTCTCCAAGTATTATTCACTACAAAATTACAATCCTATAAGCTAAGCCTCAATTTGGGCTTGTAACAGTTCCTTGACCATAAAGGCAAGAGAAGATATCAAATGGGGTTATACTTTTAAAGAGAAAAAAAGGAAAAGAACAGAAAGATTTAAAGTTTGAAGAAGACACCGGAGAAAATGCAAAATGGAGAAGAAAATGCAGGATCAGATATTACAGTAGTTTACTTGGTCGTTCTAGTTTAGTTTTTGCTTGAGACTGTTGCTGTTTTGATTATTGGTGCTGGTTGGGGTGTTAGTACTGTGGCTTTGGTTGAGCCTTGCAGCCGCAGCAATAGAAGCAGCCACACCACCCGGACGAGTGCACAAGTTTGGATCATTCCTCAGTTCTGCACCTATCACTCCCTCTGCATCTTTTCGTGTCACTGGCTTATCTGCTGGTAATTTTGTACTTGCGTCCTGCCAAATATTAATCAGGAGATTAGTAACCTGAAAAATAAGGCAGTTTACTTGTTACAACAAGTGAAAATGCACTCACAAGTAAAAACAACTCCAAATGAAAACAACTATGGAAGACAATTTAAAAGGAATTTAACTTATATATGGTGACAGTTTAAAGAATTCTTACCGCGAGGATTTCAGCCAGTTTTGTTTTCTCTTCCTCTTTGGTAACGCGAGCATTGCGAGTAGCTGCTGACTGAGCTGCAGCAGCAACTCCACCAGGGATAATGTTGGTACGTCCGGTGGCTCTCACTTCTGCCGCCTGTATCGCCGCCGCATCGCTGTAATCCACCGGCCTGTTTCCGGCGGTGAGAGCAGTGGCTTCAAGGGCTTCCCCTATGGTAATATTTGTTTTTCCTGATGATACTGATTCTGAGCTAAGTGGAGCCTTTTTGTCTTGCCCAAGTACCTTTAAAGTACGGGTCACATTACAAAAAAAAAAGAGTAAGAAAAATATTGATTTAGTATCACGCTTTACAATGCTTAATTATACCTGGATTTCCCAAATCAAAATTAAGATGATAGATCATATACCGAACAAAAAAAGTTCGTTATTACAAAATCATATGGTTCGTGAATTCAATTGTTCCAGTAAAAAAAATTTGTAATACCTCTTTGTAGAAAGAAAGAAAATTAAACAATAAATTGTCTCTACACTAACTTGCATAATTATTGAAATATTACTTTCAAACGCCCCTTGCATTGATGACTTTTTGATGAAAACCATCCAAAAGAGCAGGAAAAATGAATCATCACTATCAACATCAATTTGATCACTAGCAGAGGCGAGACTAATATTTCAACCTACGAGTTCTGAATTTTAGAACGGCAATTTCAAGTACAAATAATTAGATTTTAAATTCAGTTTGTTTACATATTTGATGAATATGTTAATATAAATATATCATTTGAGCAAAAGTTACTAGGTTCGTATTTGGGCTTCTACCTCTGCCACTGATCACTAGCATATAAAACATCGATGTGTGTGTATACGCACATGCTCAAAAGAAAATGGTATACAACAACAGCAAAATCAATATAATCTCACAAAGTGGAGTTTGGAGAGAGTAGTATGTATAGAAATCTTATCCCTACCTTGTGAAGGTAGAAATGTTGATTCCAATAAACCCTCAACTCAAGGAGAAATGAAAAAGAAGCCGAAACAAAAAAAAAACAGTAATAACAATGAGAGAAAATGAATAAAATAACCGAGACATAAAATGGTATCTATCATCAAATATCCGTTCACCATTCAAAAAGATTAAATGAAGCATAGGAGAAAAAGTATAAAAAAGAAAAGGTGAAAAACATATAATTTAGAACCTGTCCACCAATTGACTCAGCAACAGCTTTCTTCCGAGCAAGCGCTCCTTGAACATCTACCACGAGATCCTCATGTTTGACGGTTTCTTTCTCGGCTTCTTCAGGCCTCCTTGGCTGTTCTTGGCTCATTTTCTATTAATGATCTTGATTCAAGAATTAATTATGTAGATATATTCTGATTTAACACCTCTTGTATGTAAATGCTGTTAACGTTTAGTAGTATAAGTCGGGTTGATATAGCGTAAAGTACGCATGGAAAAGATACTTCTCTATGCATAAGAAGCGTCGACAAAAGGGGAAAGTGTAAAAGGTAAACACGTGGTAGGTGATTTTGTGTAGTGTGGATTAATATTGTTAGGACAGAAAAAGAGCTTTTTTGGTGGAGATGGGAGGCCCTAAACTTATGTATTTGAAAAAACTTGTGACTTTTTCTTTTGGATATGCTTGTATCTTTAGTTGGATCAAGAATTTGAAGGGGAAATGTTGTTTATGTTTACTTGTCATTTTACATGTCGATCGAAAATTTACTAAGGGGCTCAAAAAAGGAAAAAGTTAAAAAAGATTTTAGTTAGTGGGAATTGAACTAATGACCTTACAAAAGTTTTGAACCCCTCGACTATTAAGCTATGCTTTTGGGCTGTGCCATGGGGATTCAAAACATAATATATAGAGATTAAAAAATAGATTTTGTCTTATATATATAGTGTAATTTTTCGGCGAAGGGGGTTCGGGTGAGCCTCCTTCCTCCCCTGCTTGATACAACTTTAGTGTCTTAAGAAATTACAATAAGTTATAATTTTAAAAAATGGCCATACAAATTTGATAGAGTGAGATAATATGAAGTATTTAAAAAAAAAAACAACAACTGTTAATGATCATTAACTCCAAAAACATTAAAAATAAAGAGCACCCTCCTCCTTCTGTGTGCAAAAGAAAGGCTTCCAACAAACACTGAAATCTAATTACAAAGTAGTTGCTGCACTAATCTTCTACATCTATTGGCTCTTTTCGAGTTCCTAGTAATATCTAATCTGTAGTGCTACCTCCTCTTTATGTACATTTACGCCTCTAAACAATTGTCAGTTTCTAGCTCGCCAAGTGTGATGTATTAAAGCTCTATATACTGCAACTATCAACTCCTTCTTATACTTCTTCCAATGCTTTCTTTGTATGCTTTCCAAAACTTGTGTGATATCTCCTGCTGGTAATTTGATGCTTGTCCATTGATTTGCTTCATGTCCTATTGCCTTAAACCAGTTGCAAACTTCAAACAGATGAGCATTTGTTTCTGTTGCTTGATCGTCGCATAAACAGCACCTGACATCAGTTACTTGTATTTGAAGTGTGAGCAGTCTTTCTTTTGTGAGTAACCTTCCTTGCATTGCCGGCCAGAGTATAATTCTCAGCTTTGGCATAGCTAAGGAGGTCCAAATTAAATCTTCCAGACTTGGTTGGCACCTAAGAGTGCAGGATAACTACTAGTAATGGAATAGTCACCTTTCATAGTAAGTGTATACTTATCCCGTGTGTACCATCCCTGCAATTTGAACTTTGAGACTATTAATTTTCTTTGAATACCAGTTGCAGTCTGTAGGAGGCTTATGATCACAAATTTGTTTCTGTCCTCACATATATACCATGCACCCATTTAACCCACAGTGATTATTTACACATGAGCAGCTGCCATAGCAACTTCCCTACTGAAGCTTCCAGCTACCTTTAATATTCAGACCTCCTAACTTTTTATGATAACAGACTCTTTCCCAAGCTACCAATGGTATTTTTCTTCTTTCTCCTCAGAACTTCCCCACATATAGCCCCTACAAATCTTGTCCACCTCCTTAACAACACTTTGAGGAAGGATGAAGTATTATTTTCTTGTACACATATTATTAATTTTCTCATCCATACAAATATTCCATTTCTTTTTTCCTTTTGTGAATTAAGTCCTATACAATGGTATAAAAAAATTACGTAATCAAGTTACTTATGAGACAATTATAAATAAATTTCTAGAAAACTATTAATTACAGACCTAGTAAAAATAATACTAACATATTATAACATGTTACGTAGTACATTGCATTCACAATACAAAAAAGTCACACTTATCACCATTTAGAATTTAACGTTATTTTATTTTATTAATCGATACACACATAAGTATTAGGTTCAGTTGCCCTCATGTTCAGAATGGCGGGAACTTTTGGCGCTATTATTCCACATTTCCTGGTCAGTTATAAACCTCTACATCAGTCTTCTTCCGCAATCTTGAAACCCTTCTCCATCTCCAAATTAAACCACGGTCACAATTTCTTCTCTCGAGCTTTTCCATTTCCACGTCTAAACATGGCTGCAAATGGCATCAGTTCCTTCTTCCGCGTCAAAAGGCTCTCTGATAATGCTGTCTTGCCCTCCCGAGGCTCCCCTTTCTCTGCTGGCTACGATCTCTCAAGGTTTCCCCCTTTTTCTTTTTGTTGAGTTTTATGAACCGATCTCACGAAACTAAATCTTACCTCAATTGGTGTGTAATCAATTTTGGGAATCTATAACTTTTTTCCTGTAATTTAATTTCCCCTCCCTACTTCTGGTGCAGTGCGGCGGAGACAAAAGTGCCAGCCAGGGGAAAGGCTCTAGTACCCACAGATCTTAGTATTGCCGTTCCTCAAGGAACCTATGCCCGTATAGGTATATTCTTTTTCTTTTCCACTTCCTCATGCCAAACACACTTAAATAGAAAATGGAAAAGACGATTGTTACAAGTTTCAAAAGAAGATTCTACTTTAGATATGCACCTTAAAGTGTTCACGATTTTGCTAAATGAATAAATAAATATATTAGCCGGTAGATAGTTATTTTTAAGTTTTAAAGTTATATACGACCATTAGTGTAGGAATTTTTACACTATTAGGTCATTTTTACTTGTTGTATATAGTAACTTGTTTTATTTTCAAAAGTATAAATCCTACAAGGAGCTTACCTGTAGATATCTTTTGGGTTAAGGTTGTATTTAACATTCTTGAATAAATGAATGCGAAGGGCAAAATGATTTAGTATGATAATCCATAAGTTGTAATATGTTAATCAGCTAGGCTGGATATTTTGAAGTTTCATGCTAAATTTTCTAGAGGATTAGGAGCTTATTAGTTTGTGATGTTTTCTTTTATAGCTCCAAGATCAGGATTGGCATGGAAGCATTCCATAGATGTTGGGGCAGGTGTGATTGATGCAGACTATAGGGGACCAGTTGGTCTTATTCTTTTCAACCACTGTGATGTTGATTTTGAAGTGAAAATTGGTGACAGAATTGCTCAATTGATCATAGAGAAAATCATAGTGCCAGATGTCGAGGAGGTTGATGATCTAGACTCGACAGTTAGGGGCTCTGGAGGCTTTGGATCAACCGGAGTTTGAAATCTTTGGCTTGAATTAGAATCGTAGTGGTTACTATATTTACCAGCTACTATTGAGATTGGAGATTGGAACATTTTGGAAAGTGCAGGATGGGTTAAGTCTTTATGCTTCGTCAATGTTGAGTTGCCTGTTTTTATCTGATATTTTCTTAATTCATGATACAAGTTAAGGTTTCTTGTTGCGCGAATATATGTGAGTGTGACCTAGTGGTCAATGAAGTGATTAAAATTCAAATACTTGCATTAGTTAGAGATGGTAGTTACTCTATTTTTTGAGAATGACTGATAGCCATGTCATTCAACCTGATGGGGATGGCAAAGGTCCTAAAGCTGAATGATTCATTCTTTGGCATCTCACTTAGCCATTTGTCTAGCGGCTCCGGCAGATTGCAGACAAGTGAGAAGTGACGACACGCTAAGATGGTTGGGGATAAAGATAATCCACAAGGTTTTATCTGCAAGGTTGGGAGTTGGAATTAGTGATATCATTCTGATTTATGCCTTTGCTTCAACATCCAAAAACTAAATCTTTATTGACACAAATACCTCAAATATTACTACTTTTTATATGGGGGGTTGGTTAATTTCCATGAAATACGACATCGATGACCAGTAAATTGCTCCAATTCTAGGTAGGATATATCGAATTTAAAGAAAATGGAAGTACCACAAGAAGATGATTCCAGTACACAACGACTAGTGTTATATTTATAAATAGGAAATTTTGTAGATATATAGCATGACCGAGTTCCAAATCAATTCAATTCATTTCATTTACAACTTTCCTTTAAATTTAAACTATACGGAATTTCTTTACGTGTTTTGTTGTTCAATTAGAAGTATGATCCTTTTACATAAATGTAAAACACATGGCTTTCAAGATGTTAGTTTAGAAATTCTTAGTCAAGAAGCAAGGTCTCCTCATCAACATTGTAGTCTTACATTCATTTAAAAATCATTAGGTGATAATTGAGCAGTCATAATTCATTGGTTTGGTGATTCATGAAGTGTAACCGACAATTTCAAAGCAGAAGATCCCGCCTATATTAAAGATTTTTATGCTATTAAAAAAACAGGGACAGACCTAAGTTGGTTCAATTGAATTTGTTTCATAAAAAAATTATATATTATTTATATGTGTAAATTATTAGTTGAAGAAGCAAATATAGTATTTGATAAATAATAAATATTGAACTCGCTTGACAAAAGGCAGGGTACACCCTCATAGTTCAAAAGGGTTCACTATGAACAAAAGGTCCGGAAATAGAATCTTACATATTTCTAGGCATGCATTGTGTAATTTTCTTCCAAATAAATAGATAGATTTCATAGTCGAGAATTGTTATATTATTATTATAAATTAGTTTAATTTACATTATCTTCTATTTTCATTGTTTGCAACTATTAGTTTGTCATAATGAATTATTTAGAGCTTGTTAATTTGTTAATTTTAACAAATTGAGTAAATAGAATTTAGTATTTTGGTAGAGATTAAATTGATGTTTGTTAAGTTAAATTTTAAAATATTTGTACAGTTTAATAACTTGTTGAATATGAAAATAAATAGATATTTTATATTTAATCAAATGTAAAGAACAAAGTTAAATCCTTTTTTATGCCTAGCGTTGCTTTTATTATCAGATATTGTGATAATTTAGTTTTCATGTGAACCTTCTTGCACAAAATCTTAGGTCCACCACAAGCAGCAAAGACAAAGAATATTTTGAATTTTATTTTTAAAATGGCTTGAGATGAATTTAAATGAGATGTGTCGTTCGTGAAAATTCATAGAATCATTTTCAATTTATTTGGGACCGTAATCGACATTCTTCATGCTTGTCTTCTAGTACTATCGTACATAAATTTCACTTAAGGAAATAAGCAGTTGTACTAGGGAAAATGTTTCATTACCGTTACATTTGGGGCAAAAACGAAATTTCAGTAAAAAGACCGCGTTGAATCGTTGATGTCGTTTGCTGTAAATTCACTCAACTCCATGCCCTTTTTAGGTAGCCCCATATCCACCCCCTTAAGTTTCCCTCCTCCCCCTCTCTCTCTATGCCTTTGTCTTTTTACAGTCAATAGGAAGGTGGACTTTATGGAGAGAGAGAGAGTGTGTGAAGACTAACAGTAGTTGTACATACATATATACAAATATAGAGAGAGAAAGGAAAAGTACCGTATGATATAGAGAGAGAAACTCAACGAACGATGAAACACATTTTCAAGAAGCTTCACCATCCAAATCGATCCAACGACGCTCAATCTACTTCATCTGCGGTATCGACATCTTTGCCGGCGGCGGTATCACCGTCGTCATCGGCGTCATGTGCTTCTGATAACCGGAATTCGAGTTCTGTTGCTCAATCACCGTCGATTCCTTCCCCGACGTCGAGTGCCTCCACGGCGTCCGCTGCTCTGGTGAGTGCTGGTGGCGGAGGAGGGAATATTTCGACGATCATTCGGCAGCAGGATTATTATACTTCGGAGGAAGAATACCAGGTGCAGCTTGCCCTAGCGTTAAGTGTGTCATCCTCGCAGGCTCAGGATTCTTTCCCCTGCGATGTTAACTCAAGCAACGGTCAAACACTCGGCGGAGGGCGAACCGCTGCTGACTTGGCACGTGATAGGGAGGATGCCGCTGCGGACTTGTTATCGAGGCAGTATTGGGTAAATTTGGAGTTTTTATTGTTAATAAATTTGCTTGTTTCGCATTGCTAGTTTAGCTGATGGTCTTATAAAACTTGCTATCTCTGATTAGTTGAAGTCAAGTGAGAAAATCCCATATTTGCCGTTTCTATGCCCTTTTGCAGTGTCATGGTAGTGCAACGTTTTGAGCTGTAAACTTTGCAAATAGTGTAACTTTCAGAAAAGATTAGATTAGATAACTAATGTGAATTGTGAAGAAGGGTAGCCTTTTTCAAGTGAAGTTAATAAATATTGATGTAACAGAGAAATCCATGCATACAAAATTTACAAACTTAAGAAAAAGAAGTATACATGATTTGGATGCTCATGGAAGACCAAGATTTAGATTAGTAGTTGATACTACATGTTTTCAAGCAAAACTGTCATGCTATTTTTTATTCGAAAGACACATGATTTTCTTTTAGGATTTTATTTGTTATCTGTCGTATGTTTAACCTTGAAGGTTTGAATAGGTTCTGTTCCGCACAATACTTTATCGAGTGTGTTTTTCTTTTTCTGCCTCCACTCCAAAAGCTTAATAATTTGTATACTTTGCTAGTTCTTGGGATATGTTCTCTATTGAAGATGATTTTCAGTTTGGTTCTCATAATTTGGTTTCTACTTTTTCCTCACTTACTTTACCCTGTTATCAGGATTATGGTGTGCTGGACTATGAGGAGAAAGTTGTTGATGGTTTCTATGACGTATATACGCTCTTCACAGATCCAGCAAGTCGTGGGAAAATGCCATCTCTTACTGAACTTGAAACAATTCCTGGGAGTTCTGACTTTGAAGGTGTGATAATTAATCAGAGAATTGACCCCTCCTTGGAAGAGTTGATGCAGATTGCACATTGTATTACATTGGACTGCCCTGCCAGTGAGATTAATCTGTTAGTACTGAGGCTTTCAGAACTTGTAACTGAGCATTTAGGTGGGCCAGTAAAGGATGCAAATATCATATTGGCCAAGTGGATGGAAATAAGCAACGAGTTGAGGACATCACTTCACACCACTGTGCTGCCAATTGGATCCCTAAAAGTTGGGCTTTCACGTCACCGTGCATTGCTTTTTAAGGTGATTATCATAATTAAATTTAATGCGTTTTTAAGAGCGTTGTAAATCTACCTAGAGATGGGCCTTATCTCCCGAATTTACTTTGCATCATTGATCTACAAAGCTTTTGTTACCTTTATTTTAACCAGTACAATTGCAACTCAAACCATGCCCATAGTCTTCTGCACTTGTGACCTCATTCAGCTGGCTTTTGACTCATTGAACTTTGTGAAGGTACTATTTGGGAAGGGTGTGGGCAATTCTTATTACTTTAATCAGATATAAGTCTGAAATAGCGGGAACTTTAGTATTGAAGTTTGTTGACTTTATGCTCTTGTAGCATTTGAGTGATTACTCTTTTATCTATTAAGAGTTGTATCGTCATCATTGCTATTGTTTTACTGGAGGCAGGTACTAGCTGACCATGTTGGAATACCCTGTAGACTTGTTAAAGGGAGTCACTATACTGGCGTCGAAGACGATGCTGTCAACATTGTAAAATTACCAAATGATAGGTGAATTGCGAAGTTCCATATCTTTTCTTAAATCTAATTAGGAGGGAACAATTATATCCTAATTTGACATGTTGCAGAAAGTATTCTGCATGTTTGACCATGGTTGATCCTGTTTACAATTCTTTTTGCTGTCGAAGTTGTTGCGAGAGAGTCTCATATTATTTGCAGAAACGAGTTTTGTCCTTGTATAGTCTTGGACAATCTTCACATTATGAGCTAGCTTTTGTGATTGAGTTAGACCAAGGTCCATTTCTTAACATTCGTGAATTTTAAAAGTACTTATGGGTCCTTTTTATGTTTTACATAAACTGTTTCTCAATATTATGTAGTCCTTAGGTATTTCACTAACTATTTTTTCGAACTTTTATTTCTATGCCTTTAATTTAAGTTTCTTAAAGCATTTTTGTCTTAATATTTATAAAGTCGACAGGTCTCAATCTCCTCTTTCCGTGTATTTTTGTGGAGTTGTTAACACTACTTTATGTCAAAATTTGTTTTTCATTGTGTTGGGCTATTTACGTAATATGGGTGGATCCTCCCAATGTATTTGATAGGTCAAGTCAAAATTTGCTTTTTTATATCAGGGTAGAATATTATCTTTGTGAAAATTTGTTTACCTTATGTTGTTAAAAATTCTCGATACTGGAGCTTTACGACTGAAAATATTTACTAATTCCCTTCATGGTTGCCAAAGTTTCTTTCTGTAGCTAGAGAGAAGGAAGAGAATACTGAGTAGTGCTTCTTCTAGTCTGAACTCCTAAATAATAATTTGAACTTTTCAAATACTCCTTGTCTCAAATGAATGGCAACATCTAATTTTTATGATTATTTATAAGACGAGATGAGAATGTGCATTTGTTAACCATTTGTTGTCACCAAATAATTTTTTTTAGTTGGAGGTACACAATAGAGAAGAATCATATTTTGATATAAGTAGTAAAGGTTCCACATAAAGTCATATGGTTTCTAATGTTACTCCTCTGTCCCACTATTTGTTTCCTTTCTATTTCGTCCCAAAACAGTAATTTTTGCTCTTGAAGTATAGATTTAATGCATTTTATATGATCTAGTAAATCATCTAGGACAATGTTTACTCTTCTCACTGCAACTTCTCCTCTAAACATGAAGTCTAAAACGTGGATTTACATGCCCTCCACACACAACTCACACTTCTAACATTTGTGTCAAACTAAGTCAATAAAAGGGATGCCATATTACGTTAAAAGTCTCTTCTATAACATGATACATTATTGTAGGACAACAAAATAAACATGGACAATCTGTCCCTAATAAATGGAGTAGTTGTCTTCACGTGCTTGCATGTCTTTGTGTAATTGAGTTTGCTTTTCATGAATATCATCTGATCTATCTTAGACTGTATCAAAAGTCATTTGCTTTAAGTGTTCTGAGCTATAGTCATCTATGCAATCCCATGAGACACATGATCTTTCTTCATCTGCAGCTTCAAATTGTTACTCTTACTACCTGAAGCTTTAGTTGCTTCAATTGCATAATTGCACACACATGCATGTGTTGCAACAATTGTGATTAATTGCTTTTGTCGCATATCTCTCTATATTTTCAGCCTCTAAATCAATTCTTTGCCTTCAGCGAGTTTTTGGTTGATCTCATGGGAGCACCTGGCACACTTATACCAGCTGATGTTCTGAGTGCAAAGGATGCTTGTTTTAAATCATATGGTCCGAAATTGAACAAGATTCCAAGTTTTCCGTCTAATAATGACTCTGCAGCTTCTTACCCGAGGCTGAACTTGTTATCTGGTCAAAATTCTGGATTAGGATATGATTTCTCTAATAGGTCTAAGCCTGAGAAGACAGAATCAGTTCATTCAATCTCAGATGCAGGTGGTAGCTCCACCCCTGGTTCTTCAGCTATCAGTAAAAGACCATCTTCTTCAAATCAGGTCGATTGGACTTCGCCATTAGCAATTGGAACTTCATTGTACAAAGGGGGCCGTGGACCCAATGCGGCTGGTGATGGCTTGAGGTTGAATGTAAATGTGGTTCCTTACGATCAGAATAACCCAGAGGACCCAAAAAATCTTTTTGCTGATCTTAATCCGTTTCAAGTAAAAGGCTCTGGCAATACATTGATGCAGAAAAACCCTGCAAGAAACAAAGTCAGTGAATTGCAGCAGCCGAAAAATACTTTGGTCACTGGACGACCTCCTTCCCCTATGATGTGGAAAAATCGGTATGCACACAATGAGGTCCCCTGGAAAAACGATTCTGATTCTGAGGCACTTTTTCCGAAGAAGAGCTGTGGATCTAGTGGCTATAATACATCATCAATAGCATCTACCAGCTCAAACATACCACAGAAATCTTCCCCTGATACCTCCAGGTTACATGGAAACTCACATCCTGCCTATAGAGGAAATGAAGGGGTTACTTCCACCCAGGATAACAGTTCCAAATTATCAGCTGAACTTGAATTTAGAAGGTTGTCTGTTCAGGAGGGTCAAAAAAATAATAGAGAAACAAGTCAATGGGAGGGGCACATTTTGCAGACTGATGAGTTAAATAGGACACAGGCACACGGACAAGCTATTATCCTGGAAAGTGACCACATAAGAAATTTGCAAGCTCAGTCAACGGGAACAAATATAAAATTGAAGGAGCCAGAATATCCAACTTCTTCAGGCGATTTAGGTCGAAGTCAGGTTGATCCTGTATTTGATGATGTTGGTGATTGCGAAATTCCATGGGAAGATCTTGTCATTGGCGAGAGGATTGGTCTTGGTAAGCCTTTGTTTGCCCTGACTGAAATATCTTGCAATGATAATGCTGGATGATATCGTGCAAAAGCATTAAAACCTCATACATTTATATTTATACAACAACTACGTCTCAGCCCGAAGTTTCATTACGATTTATACTTCCGTGTGTTTGTGTGGGGCCAATAAAAACATTAAATTTACCGTATACATTTTTACCTCTGTACTCCATTCCCTTCCATATTTTGGATCGAGAAATGAATAATAAATTTGAAACATTTTGGAAATTTCTATCTAATGTTTGTCATAGAGGAGCGAATAGAGTGGATGTCTGTTAATTACTTAATTTAGGTTTAGTAAGATACTCAGTTGCTTGGTTAATAAAGGTGAAAAGCAAAGGGCCTCAACATACTTTCGCATCTCCATCTAAAGGGATGCAATCATGCTTTATCCCCGTAATTATTTGTTTATACATCTAGATTTTCTATTTGGATATTTCTCTGGAAGCAGTCATAATTCTGATATTCTGTTCTTACTTATTTATTTTTAAATATGCTGCATCGATATCGACAAAAATGGATTGTAGTAAGAATGCTTGTAGGTAAAATTGTGGTTTTACTCTTAGTATGTCTTCTTCATACTGAAGTTTTCTGGTCCCATTTTCAGGTTCATATGGGGAGGTTTACCATGCAGATTGGAATGGCACTGTAAGTGATTTTATTTAAAATATTCCTAGGAGCATTTTGTTTCATCTTCCTATTCATAAATTGTTACTAGCCATGTTACTACAAGTGGCTTCAAGTTCCGAGTTGTCGGCAGGGGCGGACCTACGTGGTTTCAAGTGGGTTCATATGAACCCTCTTCGTCGAAAAATTACATTGCGCATATAGTTATATTCAATCTGCCTCTGGAAATATGCACCTGTAAACCAAATGTTGACCCCACTTGGAACAAAATCAATGTCCAGCCCACTGGCAAAGTGGGTTCAACCCTTTGGAAGCATCCGGAGTTTGAATCGCGTTCAGTGCTCATATGAGCATTACACTTTTGGCTTTTTCCCATATAAATATAGTAACTTAGAAAAGTTTTTTCTATGTACAACTGCACAGTTTTATTCTTTTTTATATACACATAATTTCTTTGCTTTTTCTATATTTTATACATATAATTAGGGAAAAGCAAACTAAACAATTTTACTTTTTTTGCCAGAATCTAAAATCTAAGAAGATATAGAACTAAAAAATACACCCCAATCTCAAACACCTTATCTGGCTGAATCCTTTCACTCGTGAAAAACTCAATTTCAGATATCCACTACTTTAAAATACAATAATATATTTTTTATTATTTTCTTCAATTAATAAATTTTTGTTTTATTAACTTTTTTGGGCATTTATTTCTTTATATTTACCTGCAAGGATTGTGGTGGTGTATGTCTCGAGCTCGAACTTTTGATTAGGTAGAAAGTTCTTTGTCCCCCTCCCCCTCTAAAGGAGAATTTTTCGATGCGAATCCGAATTAATCAAGCCAAAAAGCAAGTGTCGGACACCGGATTTTTCATATGCTAAACCCGCTAGGTGAAAATCCTGGGTACGCCACTGGTTGTCAGTGTGTTCTTTTTTATGTTTCCTCTATAGCTGGCCTCACATTTCATCACATTCCAATGTTCTAATAGTGCCCTCACTTTCGGCTGCTAAGTGTTGTCATTTTCAGCTCCCTTGGAATAATATCTAGTTTTGTAGTACCAAACTTTTTGCTATCAATAAGCGAAAGCTTTGGTATTGATGTACCTTATTGAAATAGCTTTGGTATTGATGTGATTGCTTGAGTTTATTGATCATTGAATTCTTTTGCTTGTGAATCTATCTACAATAGGAGGTTGCTGTAAAGAAGTTCCTCGATCAGGATTTTTCAGGTGCAGCTTTGGCTGAGTTTAAGAGAGAGGTCTGGACTCTGCACTGTTACACTTGTGTGCTATTTGATGCCTGCATTGAATTTTAATCAAAAGAGCATTAGAAGCATATTCTTGTTAAGTTTTTTCTCTCTCCCCATCGAGGTACACTCAGACCTTCTTGTTAATATAACATAAATGCTCCCATAGAAAGGGAAATAATATTACCTGCCTACCTGGTCCTTTTTGAATCTACAAACCTGGTTAACCACAGGGAAGATTAGGTAGCTCTATTATGTTTGCATTTACGGGAGTATGCTGGCATAACCTCTTTAATAACATTATCGTGTTCTTTTTGTTGGAGTCTATTGTAGCTGTGTTACCCTTTGGTCTGTTTTCAAGAGTCTTGAATTGTTTGGCTACAAGTTATATTAGTGTGAACATAAATCTGTCTGAAGATAGAGTTTAAGATGTTACTATGACTTATATGTTATATTAGTACCAACATGAATATGAATCTCTAACAGTCGTAATCAATTCTTTTTTTGTCATTTTGAGAATGGTAACAATTTTCATATATCAGAGCACAAAGGCTGTGAAAAGCAATATATTTAAATAGTCGTAATCGATTCTCTCAATCATTTTCAGTTTTATCCCGTCACTAACTTTCAGAAGTCTTGCAAGACTCTCAAACTCTCTGACTGTCAGAAATTTTCGTCATATCAAAGTTTAAAATTTGAGTAGATAAAAGAATTTGAATTCTCGAAAGTTGTTTAGAATAATACTATTAAGGGAATGGCGTCAGAGATTGTGCGAAGTACCAAAAACAAAAAAGAAAAAGAGTGTCCTATAAATTGGAATGAAGTACTTTGAGGATAATTTCCTCCATTCTCTTTATCCAAAGACTGTTACCATTCTATTTAGATGTGTTCGTCTCATTGAGCATCTTCATTGTCTTTTATGCCTAAAAAGGCGTATGTATAAATATTTTTCATTAAGAATAAGCTTGTATATTTTCCTTTCTTGTTTCAGCTTTGGTAAGTTTGATGAGAATCCTAAGTCTGATTTTTTAGGTTAGATGCTAATCAATGTTTTTTTATCTTCTCATAGTTCTGTTAAATTAAACTGTACTTTTGAAGAGATATTCCTCAGACTTAATGTCTGCACTTCTCCTTTTTCTTTTGTTCGCTGCTTAACTTTCTTCTTGTTGAAATGCATCATTAATTAACATAATGGTATTTACTGGCAGGTGCGTATCATGCGTAGGTTACGGCATCCAAATGTTGTTCGTTTTATGGGTGCTATAACTCGGCCACCCCACCTTTCTATTATCACTGAGTTCCTGCCGCGGTATGTTGTATTTTGATTCTCCTT
This sequence comes from Nicotiana obtusifolia, assembly GCA_002018475.1. NCBI lineage: Eukaryota > Viridiplantae > Streptophyta > Magnoliopsida > Solanales > Solanaceae > Nicotiana > Nicotiana obtusifolia. The sequence continues at coordinate 11,906 of MCJB01051231.1, read as the reverse complement.
CCCTTTTTCCTTCAAGTTTTGCCATAATTAGTAAGTTTTTGGCTATTATCACATTCAACTTATTGAATGCTATGCTACATGGACGTCTCTCCTTTGATGTACTTTTGTTGAAAATAAATGGCGCAAGCCCAAGCACTCGATGCAAATTCTTTACTACACATAAAACATCACTTTCAGATGAATTTTTGAATGAGTAGCATCTTAATGATTTTAAAACAATGTACTAGCTTTGAATGAATCAAACTTATTCAGACCTAGTAAGTGCTTGTAAAAAAAAAAG